>PVKC010021624.1:0-18060 GCA_004027635.1 Crocidura indochinensis
GCAAACATTGTTCATTTTCTCTATGAACTTAATATTTCTCTGCAGGGGAGTTTCACAAGTAGTTTTTACAGTGAGACATAAGATGGATGTGTTCAAAATGAATTTGATTTTGGGATAACTGTGTCTGAGAATGTTTTCCAGTCTTGCAAAATAATTTCTGATTGCCACTTATATTATGCAGGAAGTCATAATCAATATGAAAAACAGCATTTAAGGACATAAGCTCACAACTTTAATCATGAGTACTCTGAACATGAGAATCCATGTAAAAGAAAACTCTGGGTTGAGAATCCCTTGTTGGAAGATGCCTACTCTTGTGCAAAAAAAAAAAAATGTGTTTTAAGATCACTACAGGCACTGTATTTCTAAACCCCATCCAACCTGGTCTGAAAAAGCAGGGTAGGAGGAAAGAAATAATAAATCAACCTAGCCAGGAAAGGATGATCATTGATTCCATGGCCTTTTACCTTGTACTCTCTGCTTGGAGCTCAAAAAGCTAGAACACCTCTTTCTTTATTAAAATCAATTCCCAATATCAGGAGACTTTAGATCGAGAGAGAGAGAGAGAGAGAGAGAGAGAGAAGTACATATTCAGTGGACTTTTACATATCAAAGGAAGAGGCTTAAGAGAGATGACATGAAGGAACACCTTTGCTTGGGATTGATACTGGGTATCATCTTACACTCTTGAGCTGGCCGCTGGGGCTACATACTGACAGAGGCTAGGAGCAGAGTCCTGACTCCTGACTCCAGCAGGCCGGCAAGCAGAAGAGCCACATTATAAATTGTAAAGAGCTGCATGTGGCTTGCGAGCCACAGCTTCCCTACCACTGGCCTAAGAGATACAGGGTTTCTTCACCCTTGAAGTATATTGTCATGGGATTAACTATAGATTTTTTGCATGTTCATTTACTCTCCCCTCTTCTCTTCTCAGTGTTTTTGTGGTGTATGGAAGACTTCTGCTCGTCATGGGTGATAACATCAGACCTCTGTATCTAGAGATATTGGTATCTGCACAGCACAAGGATTGGAACTTATGGTGCAGTCTTTTGTTGTGGTTCTAGGAGTTCTGTTCCTTCAGTGTCTTTTTTTGTTTGTTTGTTTTGTTGTTTTGGGCCAAACCCATTTGATGCTCAGGGGCTGCTCCTGGCTAAGCACTCAGAAATTGCCCCTGGCTTTGGGGGACCACATGGGACACCGGGTGATCAAACCACGATCCTTCCTTGGCAAGAGCTTGCAAGGCAACCCCTTACCTCTACTGTCACCTTGCTGGCCCTACTTCAGTGTCTTTATAATCCAAATTCTCTAGTTGGTAGTATTGGTCAATGCACTGGTTCTAGGATGGAGCCTGAGATAGTCTTTTGTTTTGTTTCCAAAGACCCATTCAGTTGCAAATTGTCTCCTTCAGACCTCTAAAATTATAGATCTTGGTTCTTGTACAGATGTAGACCAAAACCTAGACTAGGGATTTTTTATTGGTCCCAGGATATGTACTGCCCAGTCATGGTTATAATAGCCAGTCATCTGTAGATAGCAATCTTGGCTTTTTCAGAGATTGAAGGGTGACGAGTCTTGTAATTGACAAAATCAAATTTTATCTTAATATTATTTCCTGTCATTAGGTTGGATTTTAGAATTAATAATTTCTTTACATTATTGATGAATATTACATGTTAAATTCTTATTGGTAGATAAAATCATTCCAAATTGTCATACAATGGTTTTAGTATATGAAAAATATATAATATTTCTAGATAGATTTTACACCAAATTTTTCTACTAATTTCAAAATTTATACAGTTAAGTCAAAAACTAAGCATCTGCCACCCAAAAGACCACCAGAAAAACAGGCAGTTATGTAAATGCAAGGGAGTTTATTCTAGCGTCCAAGGTTTAACATCTAAGAAATGAAGAACGAGAATGGCTCATAGGCCAAAATTAAAGGGTACCAAGGGCTCAGTTTAGGGATTCCCACCTCTGGGTAGTTGATCTTTAAAAATATTGGTCCTTAGTACAAGGTTGGGCTAGGATTGGTTGTAGTTCAAATGTATTATTAGATAGACAGTTATGGTGGACTCTCAGCTCAGTGAGGATGATCAGGCATGTCCAACTCCAGGGTGTGGTTTCATCTGGCTATCTGTCCATTGCTGCAGATTCAGGAGTGAGTTTTTATCTGTCTGTCTGCCATATACTGTTTAGCTTTATCTGAATTTATTTCCTGGCATTTACCCCTAGAATCTGGTTCCAGGAACTGGCTGTTCCTTACTGGGCCTAATCTTTTTACCTTAAAACTACAGCCTTTCATGGCTGCATTTAGTTTCACAGCAAAGTTAGATTTACAGTAGTTAACTTCCTTAAGCAAGCAGAGTACAGAAGCCAAAGCAATATTATCTCTAAAGGAACACCATATTCTAATGTCAACATTTACGTTACTGTTTTTTCTAAATTTTAGATCCTATCAATACCATATTTGTTTTTACTGGTCACATGCACTATAATGTAAATTTTAGTTGACTCTGCATTTATTTATAGAACCATATGCCTCAAAATCAAATGGCAATAAATAATGACTTTGATTCCTGTAAGTTAATATCTATTTGTCTTTCTATCCCATATAACTTTTTCCTTTCTCTTAGAAAGGAGATGGTCATTTTAGCCAATCTGATGAATTGACTTTTTTTTTTTTTTTTGGCTTTTGGGTCACACCCGGCAGTGCTCAGGGGTTACTCCTGGCTCCATACTTGGAAATTGCTCCTGGCAGGCACGGGGGACCATATGGGGCACCGGGATTCGAACCGATAACCTTTTTGCATGAAAGGCAAACGCCTTACCTCCATGCTATCTCCCGGGCCCCTATTGACTTTCTTTAATTTACTCAAAGCTCAGGGCACATCTTATTGTATTCTAGAAGCTAATGTCCTTATCAACAGTCTTAGTAGTTACACAGGAACTTTTTCCTTTAAGAACAACTTTTGTGGGCCAGGAGATAGCATGGAGGAGTAGACTCTGAATTGAAAGTTTATTTTATTCAGGAATATAGATATCACATGTCACTCTTTATCTCTGCCTATTTTCATATGAAATATTTTTAAATTATTATAGTTTTCCCCTTATATTTAGCTCATTGCTTTCTTGGTGCTTTTAGAAATTTTTCTCTCACTCTCATATACCATGAATAAGTAGATACATTACAGAGATGTAAGGATGGTTTAATATTAGCAAGTGAGTCAACAAAATACACCATATCAACAAAAGAAAAAGAAAAGTAGTTGACCATATCAATAGATGCAGGGAAAGCATTTGATAAGGTCCAATACCCATTCATGATAAAAACTCTGAACAAATTTGGAATGGATTCAATATAGTCAAGGCCATCTATCACAAGCCCATGGCAAATATCATGTTCAATGGAAAAATACTGAAAGCCTTTCCTTTAAAATCTGACAGAATACATGGCTTCACCCACTCACCACTCCTATTCAAAATAACACTGGAAGTGTTTGCCATAGCAATTAGGCAGAAATAAAGGGCATCCATCTAGAAAATGAATAAGTCTCTATTAGCAGATAATATGATACTATACTTAGAAAATCCTAAAGACTTCGCCACAAAAAAACTTCTAGAACCAATATATTTCCTAATCAAAATGAAAGGCTACAAAATAACATGCAAAAATCAATGTACTTCTTATACACAAATAATGATGAAAACGAATAGACATTAAAAACAATCCAATTCACAATAATACCACAAAAACTCAAATATCTTAGTATCAACTAAATAAGTGAGAAGTCTACACAAGGAAAACTACAAAACACTGCTTCAAGAAATAAAAGGGGACACAAAGAAATGGAGACATATATCCTTTACATGGAATAAGAGAATTAACATCATTAATATGGCAATAATCACCAAAGCATTGTACAGATTTAATGCAACTACTTTAAGGATACCCAAGACTATCTTCTAATTGGATAAAACACTCCTGAAATGCATTTGGAACAAGAAATAATTAAAGCAATAACAATAAAAAAGGCAATAGCAAGTATTGTGAGTATAATGGTAAAAATTTACATTCCCAGTTTGTTGAGAACTGATTTGTTGAAGTGTTTATAGCAGAGCCTACTAATAGTATAAACATTTACTGTTCAAGTTATTTTTCCTTACCAAGTATTATTTGATTATTATCAACTTGTTAACTGAGATTCAAGAATATATGCTGTCTAAGAAAATGGAAGTCAGATCCCATATATCTCTAATATGGGATGTTTATAGAAATGTTTTTACCATTTTGAGTTTAAAAGATAGACATCAGATCAGGTCAGTTGCTGGTCTAGAAATGGAGTTTCCAGGCTTACTTTTCTGAAATGTGGATTTCAGAATTATTGAGTTTTTCAGACAGGGTATGTTGTATTTATATAATTCTACTTAGATCATTGTGTTTATTTAATCTAGTAGAGAAATGCATTTATGTATCTAATTGTATTTGTATAAATTATATTTATCTTATCAATTTCTAGGTCATTACATTTTTGACATATACTTGTCAATTATAGTCTTGTAATCCACTTTAGGTGTTGTTAATTTTTTGGTTTGGGATCACACATACAATGCTCAAGAGTTACTCATGACTTTGAGCTCAGTAATAACTCCTTGTGGATTTTGGGGATCATTTGCAATGTTGTTGAATGAACTCAGTTGACCATATGCAAGGAAAATGATCTTTCCACTGTACCATCACTCCAAATATCATAGTCCTTAATATTTTCAAATTCTCCTTTTTGGTTTTGTTTCAATTTATTACTTTTTATTTTTACTTCTTTGGTCTTTAATTTTTTTTTAATTTTTGTCACTTTCCCTTTTCAACAAACTTGGTTTTATTTAAGTCTCATATCCATATTTTCAGTAGTAAATTTAAATTGTTCATTATGACTTTTTCTTTAAAGCAGCTTGTATCAGTTTTCTTGTCAGTATTGCTTTTGCTGATTTTATAGATTCAACTTCAGTTCCAGATACTGAGTGGAGATAACAAATAATAGTTTTTTGGAGAGAAAAAAAACATACTAATTTTAAAAATAAGTTTAAAGTGGCAAATAAAATAAGCAGATATACAAACACAGTGAAGACAATACAGAAATAATGCAAGAAAGATTGGAATGTTGTGTATCTGCAACAAAAATTTGGCAATGTATTTCAGAAACATGCAAATTTTAGGATTTTTTTCATTGGCTAGTTCATTGGTTTGCTGAAATAATTAAACCACAAAAGTTTTTTTAATTTTCTCTTCTTTCTTTCTTTCTTTCTTTCTTTCTTTCTTTCTTTCTTTCTTTCTTTCTTTCTTTCTTTCTTTCTTTCTTTCTTTCTTTCTTTCTTTCTCTCTCTCTCTCTCTTTCTTTCTTTCTTTCTTTCTTTCTTTCTTTCTTTCTTTCTTTCTTTCTTTCTTTCTTTCTTTCTTTCTTTTTGGTTTTTGGGTCACACCCAGGAGTGCTCAGGGGTTACTCCTGGCTCCATTCTCAAACAAGTGCTGGTTACATTTGTGATAACCAAACAAGGTTTTGAATGAACTACTTAAAGGACACTTCTATAAACCAAATAGTCAATTGAAGAAGCAGTAATTCTACAAGTAAAATGGCAACAGAGATTTTTAATAAATAATTTATCTATTGGTCAAATGACTAATATGTCCCAGAAAAAGACACAAGGTGGCAGGATGAATGAACAAAATTGATACATTTATTGCATAAAAGAAACACATGTAAAAGCACAGGATAATCGCAGGCTTTGATTAAAAAGAAGGACAAAATTTTACAAGCAAATCTAAAACAAATTAAAGCTGGGGAAGTCTTACTTATATCAGAGCAAGTTTCATTCTGTTTAAACAAAATAATTGTTTAATTACTTATTGATCAAGGATAAAATACACCAAGATATGCTAACTTTAATCAACAAATATAAATGTTATATCAGCAAAGTTGTTATGGGCTTTTGCTCAAAATCTAGGAAAGTGAATGGTCTATTTTCTCCAAGACATGCTTAGTATCACAAGGACAAAGGACTTTATAGAATGTAATTAACCTTAAAAGTAGCAAGCAATCAGGATATTCATGTAAACTCAATATAATTTAACTAATGTGTTTTTTTAATTTCTTTATTTAATCACTGTACTTACATAAAATTTTATACTTGGGTTTCACTCATAGAGTGTATGCCACTTTTCAGTGTGATCTTCCTGCCACCACTATTTTTCTATTTCCTCCTCCACCCCAAACCCCTCTGTGTCTCTCAGAGAGGCATTCTGCCTCTCTCCCTCACTATCATTGTTATAGTAGTTGTCATTATGGTTAGCACTCTAACTGCACTCATCACTTTTTGTGGCAAACTTCATGTCATGAGCTAGTTCTCCCTGCCTTCAGCTCCATTGTCTCTGAATATTATTGCCATAATATTTTTTATTTTTCTTACAATCTACAGATGAGTGAGGCTATTCTATGTCTATCCCTCTCCTGATTTATTTTACTTAGTATAATACTCTTCGTGTCTCTCCATGAAGCAAATTTTATGACTTTATTTTCTCTAAAAGCTGAATAGTATCCCATTGGGTACCATAATTTCTTTAGTCTCTCATCTGTTGTTGGGAATCTGGGTTGTTTCTAGATTATGGCTATTGTAAGTAGTGTTATAATAAAAATAGGGGTGCAGAGGGCATTTTTGTATTGTGTTTTGTGTTCCAAGATTATATCCTTATCATTAGCCAAAAACACAAAAAAAAGATAGAGGAAACTTAATAAGTCAAATTATAAATGAAAATGGGGATAGTACTAGAGATATAGAAATTCTAAGGATAACCAGAGATTACATTGAGAAACTCTATGCCACAAAATATGACTACCTGGAAGAAATGAATATATTCTTGAATTTCTATAACCTCTCAGGCTAAACCAAGATGATCTCGCATATATGAACAGATATATCACTATTGAGGAAATCATAATGGTAATCAAAAATCTATCCAATGACAAAAGCCCAGGCCCATATGGATTCACTATTGAATTCTTTCAAACCTTTCCAATGGACCTACTGCCAATTATTTTCAGGATTTTCCAGAAAATTACATAAACTGAAACACACCCAGATAGGTTTTACAAAGCTAACATCACCCTGATAATGAAAGCATAGATGTGACATAAAAATGAGAAATCCAGACCAATGTCCTTGATGGATACAGATGCAAAGATACTTAACAAATTCCTAGTAAATAGGATCCAATATTTCATCATGAAGATCACACACCAGGGCAGATGAGATAGCATGGAGGTAAGGAGTTTGTCTCCCATGCAGAAGGACAGTGGTTCGAATCCTGGCATCCCATTCCTCTAAAATTTGACACAAGACAAAGTTGCTTCCTCATGCCACTCCTATTAAAATAGTACTTTAATTACTTCCAATAGCAATTAGGCAAGATAAGGATATCAGGGACATCTATATAGGAAAGAAAAAAATTAGCCTCTTATTATTTTCAGATGACACAATACTATACTTAGAAAACCCTAAAGATTCTACCACAAAGTTTCTAGAAACAATAGAATTGTATAGAAGAGTGGCAAGCCACAAAATTAACACACATATACTTTGGCTCAGCAGGGAAAATGTCCTGAAAAGATTTTTTGAGTTGAGAGAAAAAGTGAAAGACTTAATGGAGAAGGATGGGAATGTTGTTTCTGAGTTGAGTGATCACAAATGACTCTTGGAGTTAGCTTTTCTTGTTCACATCACACATAAGCTGAATGTAGTAAACAAGATGTTACAAGGCCCGGGGAAGCTTATCAGTGCTGCCTATAACAACGTGAGAGCATTATCCACAAAACTTGTGTTATGGAAATTCCAGCTCTCTCAGACAAACCTTTGCCATTTCCCTGCATGCAAGGAACTTGTGGATGCAGGCACACCATTCAGTGGTGAGAAATATGTTGATGTTATTTTTAAGCTAGAGAAGGAATTTGATCATAGATTTGCAGACTTCAAAAAGCACAGAGCCACTTTCCTAATTTTTGTGGACTCTTTTTCTTTTGATATGCAAGATGCCCCTCCTGTGCTTCAAATGGAGCTCATTGACATGCAATGCAACCCTGATCTCAAAGCCAAATTCAGGGAGATTAGTGGAAAAGCAGACATGCATGGACGATTTTTGAGAGACTTGCCCTCCAGCTTCCCCGAGCTTTCCCGAATGTTCAAGCACACCATGTGCCTTTTTGGGAGAATATATTTATGTGAAAAGTTATTCTCCACATTGAACTTCAATAAGTCAAAGTACAGGTCTAGACTTAATGATGATCATCTTCAAACCATACTGAGGGTCTCAACTACTTCCTCTCTAAAGCCAAATGTGGTTCAGATTTGTGAGAAGAAGCGCTGTCAAATCTCTGGCAGCAAAGAATAGACAAAAGATGCCATGTTCAGGAGAACTGTTCATGATCTTTACTCAATGTTCTATTCAAGTTCAGAAGAAGTAATTAAATCTGTTAATAATGACGTTTGGATACTGTTTTTTGTGTGAAATCCCTTATGTAGCCCTGACTCACACAGACTTTGCGTCCTGTGGCCCCCAGGTAAATTGAGCTTGAGACCCCTGCTCTAAGAATATCCAGGATATTCTTCATAGAAGTAAGTCAAACAGTACTGAAATTAATTTGAAAGAACAAATGCCCATAAATAAGATGTAAAAGTATAAAGACAGGAAAAAGGAAAAGCCGCTGAGATTTGAAACATAAGAAGTGTTTCAATAAGATCCTTATTAAAGTTGTCTTGAAGAGGTGAGGGACACAAGTCAAGAAAGCAGGTATTTAATTCTTACAAACAAAAAATTTAATTTTCATAGAAACTAATATTAAGTTTATCTGTGGAGAAAATGGAGATGATTACATTAAGTGAAATTAATCATGGGGATAGTATTGAATATAGAATGACTACACTCTTATGTGTGAAATTTAAAAAAACATAGAATGAGAATAATACTCAAAGTAAATTGAAACAAAAACCAACAGGACTGGTCTATGGTACGAAGCTTTCCACAAAGAGGTAGTGAAGACTACAATTAGACAGAAAAGGCATCATATGACAATGAGAGTTGGAAATGATTACTCTGGACAAGAACTGGTGCTTTTCTTGTAAGGGAGAAAAAATAATATACATGATATTTTTTTAGTAATAGTATTGTAAACCACAGTTCTTAAAGGGAATAAAGAGGAAGAAAAGAGAGAAAGAAGAACAGTGTCTTTATAGAGGAAGACTGTGTTTGGGAGGGGTAGGAATCAAGAGATATTGGAGGTGGAGAGTATACACTGGTGGAGGGATGGGAGTTGGAATGTTGTATGATACAAACTCAGCCATTACTAACCTATTTTTTGTCTTGAGTAACAACCGGTTGTGCTCACTGTTTACACCTGGCTCTGTGCTCAGAAACCACTCCTGGCAGGCTCAGGAGACCATATGAAATCCCAGAGATTAGATCAGGGTCAGCCACTTGCAAAACAAATGCCCTACCTGCTGTGTTATTGCTTTGGCACCCAGTACTACATTTTTTTATTAATAATATAATTTTAATTTTAAACATATTGGGTTACATATCGCTGGCAATCATATTTTAGGTACAAATTAACATAAAATCAGGGGAACTCCCATCACTAAAAAGTCCTCCGTCCGCCTTGGTTCCCATCCTACTTTCTATATCCTCTCCCCTACCCCCCCCCCCGGGGTTGCTAAAGCAAATGGTTCCCTGCATCTAGCTTGCTACTTGGTGGTCTTACACCTGTTTGGTCTTGGTTACCCCCCTTTATCCCCCTGATTGGGAAGCAGGACTAGTCAGTACAAGTAATGTGGATTTGTTTGAGAAAGAAAGAAAAAAAAAGATAGAAGATAAAGAAAAAACTGATAAATAAAAATAAGTAAATAAAAAAGAGAGAGGGATCCTATACTCCGGGAATGGGTGGAGTCCTTCCAGAGGCTTTCATTATTGGTTTGAGAGACGGAGGGGAAAATGAAGGTGGTATAGAATAACTGTACATAAAGAATCGTTAAATGAAATATCCAGTGAGCATTCAAAAAATACCATATATAGGCCATGGTATTGAGATAGAAATGTGGCAGTTAACATAGGAAATGAAAAGAAGAGAATAAATAGATATACGTATACATGGAGACATCCACTTCAATAGTCAATCCACAATAATAGAATCAACAAAAGATTTATATGTAAATGATGATAATAAAAAGAAAAAAATTGTTTTGTTCTTGTTATTATGTTTTTTTTTCCCCTCCTACAGATGCACAGTAAATATTGGGTCATTCGAAAGGAATTTCCTTTGGCCTAAGAGATACAGGGTTTCTCCACCCTTGCCATATATTGTCACGGGATTGACTATAGACTTCTTTCAGGTTCATTTGCTCTCCCCTTGGTGATTTTGTATGGGAGATTTCTGCTGTATCCTGGTTGATAAAATCAGACGTCTGTATTTGGAGGTCTTGGCATCTACACAAGCCAAGGGGTTGACCTTCTGCTTATGTTTTTCTGTGTGGTTCTAGTAGTTCTGTTCCCTTAGTGTCGTTTGAATGCGTCTTCTGTGATTGGCAGGCCCGGTCTTTGCGCTGGTCCTAGGGAGGGGCCTGAGATAGCGTCTTTCATTATGTTTCCAGGGATCCCCTTCTGTTGCAATAGTCTCAGACAGATCTCTACATTTTTAATTGTGTAACTCATGGTGATTCATTTCTTAAAAGTTTGAGAAAAGAAATAAATGTTAAATAAATATAAATGAATACATGAAAGTGGATTTTTACTCAAGGACAGAATACTTCTCTGCTGAAACTTTGAATTTGGCTTTGTGAAAAATCGAAGTAAAACTTTAAGTGATGCTAAGTCAATCTTTAAAAAAATAAAATAATTTATGGTTTATTTTTTAAAATAGAAATAATAATTTTTGAACAGTCAAAGGAAACAGAAACTTATAGTCTTCAGAACAACTCATTAAGTTATTCAAGGGTCCTCACACTTTTTTATTTTTTTAAATAAAACTATAACTGGGAGGCAGGAGGAAATAAAATTATGAGCAATGGTAGCCTAAAGGCTATACTTTGAGGATCCTTGCACAAGACTGAGTGGAAGAATATAAAGACAGAGAGGAGGGGAGTCTGAGAGTGTGGCACACATTCTACTCATGTGTATTGCAAGTCTGAATGATTCAGCCACTAAGCAGGACTGACAGTGGCAGCAGAAACACTATGTGGTCTTGATAAATGTCCTCGGTGGGTCACATATGGCCTATGGGCCATAGTTTGGGGACCCCTAAGTTAGATGTTTCAGTTATCACATGAGAAATAATTTGTACAGAGATAAATTAGAAGATAAATATTAATGACTGAACTTTCTTTGAAACTAGTTCTAACAAGAGAAAACCTATCTATATATGGCTCCTTAACAAATTATATAGGCAAGACAGGGCAAAAAAAATTACTTTGGACTCTTAAGAACTATGGAACCTATTCTCAAACTGTAAATATCTGAAATCTTTACTCTTGATTTCCATTCCCAATTGTATTTTAAATATTTAGTTTTTAAATTTTTTCTTTTCAAATCTTTCAACCCTAGTTTGTAAACAGTTTATCCAAAAATAAAGATAAAATTCATCTCTTTGTAATCATATTAACTGTGCACTCTCTGAATCTTAATTGGTCTTACCTTTCACCCACATTATACTCATGTTTCCCATGTTCTTTAAGGTATTTTATATAAGGTCGATTCTTAGTTTTTGGTGGGTGGAACATCAGTCTGTGTTCAGAGCTTATTACTGATCCTCATTTATGGATCATTTCTGCATTGCTCTAGGTAACATATGGGTTGCTAAAAATTAAATCCAGTTTGATGTGTGCAAGAAAAGCATACCTTATTTTTGGCCCAGGTTGATTTCCTTTGTTTTGTCTTGTTCTTGCCAGCATCCAGAGTACTCAGGACTTACAGCTGGCTCTGCCCAGAAGTCACTCCTGGTGGTGCTCAGGGGATATGTAATGTGTATTGAATCTGCACCTGCTGCATGTAAGGCAAAGACCCCATGTTCTCTCTTTCCTGGCCATAGAGACATTCTAGACACTGGAAAATGAGGTAATTAATGTTGTTATAAGCTAGCAGTATTCTGTTTGCCATATTTTTGGTAAATTTATTTTTATAGAATTGCACAAATTTGCAGTCATACTTAAAATCTTTTCCTTTCTTTGGAATAAATTAGACTGGAGCAATGAGTGTTTTTAGCCTTAATTAGGCAGAGACTTTAATTACAATTCATGCAAACTCCAATCATCATATTCTAGCTACCCACTGAATAAGTATGGATTATTCTACATGACAACAAAAAACTTTTTTTGTTTATGACATATTTCTGGGTTACTTGAGGGATAGATGCCAAGATGTGATATTGCTGAATTGTATAGGTTTACAGAAATTCTATTGCTGGTTATTTTTTTTGAGAGATCTCCATATTGCCTTCCATAAAAACTGAACCTAGCAACATTTTTATCCTAACGATTATTCACAGAACCCCCCCCCTTAAGATAATAAACCAGGGAGCCAGAGCAATAGCACAGTGGTAAGGAGATTGCCTTGTATGTGGTCAACTCAGGACAGACCTAGTTCAGTCTCCAGTGTCCCATAGGATACCCATATAGCCAGGACTGATTTTTGAGCTCAGAGCCAGGACTAACTCCTGAGCATTACAGGCTGTGGCTCAAAACCAACCAACCAAATAAATAAAAACCCAATATTGTTAGGCATCATCACAAAATCAACACACAAAAATCCATGTCATTTTGAATGCAAATAATTAACTAGAAAATAAAAATTCTAAAAGACTAACCCTTTTATTTAGAGTGTTAGAGTGGCAATTGTTGTTTTTATAGGCCCAGCAAAATATGGGGAACATGGAAAGGAAAAGCCTTGGCCTAAATACAAGGAGACCCTATGCCTGAACTTTTCTGGCATAAGACCAACCCTAGGTTCCAGGCATACTAGGTTGTCTAAACCAAGTCATTGTCTGTAGTGCCAATACACTTTTATTTTTCACACAGTCGCTGTTGTTGTTGTCAGGTTACTGTAGTTAAAGATACTGGAATCTGCATATCCTACATTGAAGTCAGGATGATGTGGAACTTCCTCTAGTTTCACTTCCCAATTAGAGGGCAATACAGAGAGCCCTATCCTGAAAGCAGGTCTTTGTTGTTGTTAAGTCTTCTTGGTGTTAAGGGAAGGCTCTTTTGTGTAGGTTGATATCAGAGCAGTGGCAGGGTCTTCCCTAGTACAAGATTGCTTCCAGGTGATGTTATAGACAACCTTGGTTGTTTTGTAGATGATTTCCTAGGTTCAGAGGTGTATAGAGAATACTCATTCTTCTGAGACCTGAGCCAGGTTATTATGCTAATGTTCAGGGTGTAAGCTTTGTGTGTTCTTATATTTATTAAATAAGAACTTGTTTGTATGTATAGTATTTTCCTATTTTAATGTGCCTGTGCAAAAGAGGAATAATGCCAAGTGGCATTATTGGTCATATGGGGGCAGTTAGAACAAGTCCAACAATCCCCAGGACTTGATTCTAATATAAACTTTCAACTGAGGGACTCTTCTACCAGAATTCCTTATTGATAGCTCACAAAGAGAAGAACAGACCAAATGTGGGAAAATCATCAAATTCAAAGTAATCTGACCTATATTGCAGTTTGTTTTGTATAACCACAAGTTTTTATTCCATTGATTTTTTTGTAGTAAATCTATAAGATTTCTAAATGTCAATAAAACGTTACCCAATGTGCTCATCCAAATTGAACTAAATGCTGACTGCTTCAAACATTTGTTATTGGCCAAGAAAATACAGGAAGTATTTATATTTATATCTGCAAAACATTCATTCCTAACATCCTCAAAATTATATCAGAAGTGTTTTATGCTTCAACAGCTCTGCAAACAGTAAGTAAAAGAGGGTAGAATCACTCTATGGTTATTAAAGTATTTTTCTTCAGCATACAACATCATGCATTTTCTTACATTTAATATTCTGTGTTTCCTGATCACTTTCAGAAGTCAGTACAAGAATAAGAGAAGAGGGCTGACAGGTAGTAGTAAGGGTAGATTCCTAGCTTTGCTTGTTCTAGTTTGGTCCTATACCTCCAACCTCAGGGTCATCTCTAAGCACTGGTTGGCTGATAATCACTGATGGTAACCTCAGACTTCCTGAGCCATACTTGGAGGCATCCCTTCCAAAACAATAGTAAGAAGAGTCACAAGATGCCAATTCCTTCAATAGAATCTTTCTCCTGTAGTCATCAGAAATGCATGCAATATTTGACATATCACTGCAAAGATCCCACTTGAATTTGCTTCATACTTTATATTTCTTTTTTGCAGTGTTTTAAAATACTAGACCATAATAACTCTTTTGTGAAACTAATCATGACGGAGAAAAATATAATATCAAAAAGAACTCCATACTGATGTTCACACTCTGTGGGTTGATTGACCCTCCTTTTTCTTAGCATTCAGTGTATAGAATTGGTACTGGGGTACTGTGTTTAGCATTGTGGGATGGCATGGTGCCTGTGACATAACTTGCTTTACACTTTCTTTCCATTCAGCTTAGAAATTTTTCCATAAATCCATTCTCTAAATTCTCTTTTTCATACTTCTAATGCCCTATCAGGTTTTCCTGGATTATTCATTCATGTATTGCCAAATGCAACTTCTGTTTTTGTTTTTGTACTTTTTTTTGAAATTCAACAATTTTATTTTAATGAGCTGTATTTTCTAAAATTTTTGCTTTATTTTTTCCCTGTTTTCATACAGTATTGAAAACAAAACGCGGCACATTCACATTTTCCCGAGGAACTGTAAAGATGATCTCTACAGGGATAAATGTTGAAAAGCCCAAAGCTCAATCAACTGATGTTGAAAACTCTCAAAGGGAGTAAAGGCTTGATCTGAATGGTCTAGAACACGTACTGTAATTTAATAGAAGAGAAGGTCATCTTAATATTTAATGATTTAAAAAACAACTTCCCAGTTCCATGCGAAGAGTACAGTCCAAGAATAAATCAAAAGTCTGAACGCATTTTATGCTAGGTAAGTGTATACTTTGCGATCCTCAGGCATTCGTGCCAAGTATTCCCTCTCAATAAGTCCTTCAATACGCTTCTTAATAACAACTGGACTTGGTAAGAATCATGCCTTCAACTGTTGAGTTACCTCTGCTACTAACACATTATGCTGCATCTTCTTCCTAGATTTCATTATACTCACTATTGCAGCTTCTATTTCATTTTTCCTTTCGTCGTCTACTTTCTGCCTTTTTTCTTTCCTTTCAGGGTCAGATTCACCTTGTTTGGCAGCAACTGTTTGAATCTTGACTCTGTGTAGTTTGGATGTAAACTGATCATTAACTGTAAATATATGACCATTTTCTATTTCCTTTGACTTAGGTTCTTTCATAAGAACCCGCCGTGTTGGTTTGCCACAGGCGAGGGACTGCAAGGCTCTAATGAGCTCTCTTTCAGGGCTATCTGTTTCTTGTTGAATTTCCTCAAATGTATATTTTCTCTATTATTAAAAAGCATTAATATGGTCATCTGGAAAGTAGAGACTTGTAGTATGTGCTTCTGCGTATTAGAGCCAGTTACTTGTGCCCCTCCAACACCAACTTTGGATCCATCCTCCTTTTTAACTGGTCCATAAAATGTGGTATTGAGATCCACAGAACCCATATGATGCTGGAGTGTAAGTTGTCGACCACTGTGTTGGGCTAAGTAAAACCTTCTAAATATTTCAAAAGCATGTCTTGGTGCTGGTGGGATATTGCACTTTGGTGTGGCTGACTGAGTGGGTCAATATCCGGTTGTTAGCACCCGAACAGTGAGATCAACACCACCTAAAGATACTACAATGGCCTGTAGATGTTGCCTGAATTCATCCATATTTGTGTTTGAGGTGCTCATATCTCTAAACATTCCTTCCAGTTTTGATGTGAACTGACATCCACATTCAGTCTTTAATTTAGATATCATATTTTTTTCAGAGTCATCTGAAACACTTTTGTTTGTGAGAAGTCTCCTGGCCAAGTGTTGCTTATAATAACGTTCAAATACATCTTTTTCAGGGGCCCAGGAGATAGCATGGAGGTAAGGCGTTTGCCTTTCATGAAAAAGGTCATCGGTTTGAATCCCAGTGCCCCAATGGTCCCCCGTGCCTGCCAGGTGCAATTTCTGAGCATGGAGCCAGGAGTAACCCCTGAGCACTGCCGGGTGTGACCCAAAAACAAAAAAACAAAAAACAAAAAAAATCTTTTTCTTGCATAAACCTATAAAGGACCATTGTTTTATCCAATATTGTTTCTACTTCTTGTTCTGTTAGCCCTTTAACTCCCTTTTCCAGCTTATCATCAATAAATAATGAGCAGTATTCAGGGGACCGGGAGCTGAGGTTGAGAAAATACTCAAAATCACCTGCAATAGTCTGCTTAAATAGCCGGACATTATTGAATGATTCCTGAAGAAAGCGATCAAACCTACTCTTCAGATCCAATAAGCCCTGAATATAGTCAACAGGATTCTTTCCTTCTCCCTCCTCTGAGACAAGGGCTTTACCTTGTTTCCTTAAATAGGAACTCATACACTCACACATTGTTTTCAAACTATTTGGCACATGACTAAATAATTTGTACATGCAAGCAAGATCTTCTGTCTTTCCATTTTTCAGCATATGTTCTAACCCAGAATTTTCCATTTCTACTATAGTTTTCATGTGCTTGGAAATGAGTTCCCTCTCAACCACCTTTACAATAGGCTCTTCAGTTGATTTGCCAAGGCAGTGCATCACCCATTCTATTTCTTCATTAATTCTAGCTTCTACTTTCTTTATATATATGGAAGCACTGTTTTCTGCTAAAAACTTCTGGCTTTCCATCTAAAAAAATTCTGCAGACATTTCCAAAAAAGGAACCTCAAAATCTTCCTAATAGACGGATCATTCTTCAAGACCTAAAATCATTAAAATCTGGCAAGCATTTCTTATTGCGCCCCGGTCGACAACTTCTCCTTTCCGCTCTCTTGCAATCATATCCAATAGTGTTTGTCGTAGATGATCCCTAATACACCCATATCGTACAACTTGATCTCGAAAAATAATTAATCCCGAATTGTAGACATTCTCCACATTATTTTGTTGTACATATACATGGTCCATATACATTAGTATGTCTCTAATCATCACCATAGCTGTTTGATGATCATTCCAAGCTTGATTTAGTGTTTGAAGGAAGTTGCTATTCAATGAATTTAGTACATCTTCCCACAGCTTATTTATGAGATGTTCGGTAACAACTTACCTTAGTCCAGTGTAGAGCTTTTCTCCGTGTTTATGCAAAACCATTGTGTATGCATTTCTATAGAGCTCCTCAAAACTAAGACTACTGTTATTCTTATGCTGGATTTCTTGAATTGCATTTTTCAGAAGGTCCCAAATGCTGTTTACATATTTTTCATCCATGGTCACCGGAAAGGCCCGGATGTGCATCTTGGTGTCCTTCCGGCTGCCGGTGCCTTTGCTCAGATTCGACAGGGTGCTCAAGCCCTTCCGCTGCCCTCGAGGACAAGGGCGACAGCGAGGGCGGCGTTGGCGGCTTGTGCTCGGAAGCGCTGGTGTCACATTGAAGGCGCAGGCAGCGGATGAGGGGCGACGCAGAGGGATCCCCCTCCTGGGTGGTGGGCAGCCCTGCCTGCCTAGCTGCCTGGCTGCTTGGCTGCCTGACTGGCTGCATATGGAAGCTCCGCGAGGGGGGCACTGTGTGGGCCAGGCGGGTGGGCGGAGGCGGGGGGACCTGGGGCAGGACGTCCTCGTTGTTGTCTTCCTTCTCTCCTCCTCCACCTTCACCTCCGTGAGGGGTTCCGACCCAGAGGGTGGAGGGGGGAGGAGAGAGGAAGGAAAGGAGGAGGGAGATGGGATGGAGGAGGCGGGCTGGGCGGGTTTTTTTTTTTTTTTTT
>PVKC010021625.1:0-18067 GCA_004027635.1 Crocidura indochinensis
CTTCCTTTCTTTCTTTCTTTCTTTCTTTCTTTCTTTCTTTCTTTCTTTCTTTCTTTCTTTCTTTCTTTCTTTCTTTCTTTCTTTCTTTCTTTCTTTCTTTCTTTCTTTCTTTCTTTCTTTCTTTCTTTCTTTCTTCTTTCTTTCGGTCTCACCCACCTGTGACTAGAGCTTACTACTGGCTCTATGCTTACTAGTCAGTCCTGGCAGGCTCAAGGAACCATACAGGGTCCTGGGGATCAAACCTGAGAAGGCTAAATGCAAAGGCACATGCCCTACCTGCTACATTATTCCTCCAGGGCCAGAGAGATAACATAGTGGTAGGGTGTTTGCCTTGCAAGTACCTGACCGAGGACCAGTGGTGGTTTGAATCCTGACATCCCATATGGTCTCCCATGCTTGCCAGGAGCGATTTCTAAGCAGAGAGCCAGGAGTAACGCCTGAGTGCTGGGTGTGGCCCACTCCCCAAATGAAAAAAAGATATTAGTCCTCCAGCCATAATGTGTATTATTTTTCTGGAAAATTTATTTTTAATTTCGATATTTAAAAAATGAAGAGGAAAACAAATAACTCCTGCTAGCCTTGAGGGACATTATTGCCTATACATCCAGAAAAGACTTTATTTTTTCTTCCTTTTCTGAACACTTAGAAAGATAGATCCTCACTTGGAAAACCTTGGCCATGCTCTGCCAGACTTCTGGCTCTGTCATGAAGTTTTCAGATAAAGCAAAGTCCTTCAGGACCTTCTCCTAAATCAGAGATGGCTTCCTCCCATTCCTTTCTCCTTTGTTTCAATTAAATAGTTATTTATAGGGAACCCTTGAGTTCTGTTCTTCCTTTCCCTCCTAATGTTTATGCCTCTTAGGAGCTGATGCTATTGAATCACTGAGTGGTCTCCTTAGCAAATGCATGCACCTGTTGGTGCTTATATCTCTCCATACTTCCCCACACCCACCCAACTGTATGCCTTAATTTATTCCAAGTACCTGTAAAATTTTTAGACTAATGCATCCAGAACACTTACCCAGGATTCTATCTATAGTGGCTCTCAGTTGAAGAAAAAAAATCCCCAGATCTGGTGCTCCTATCTATCAGGCAGAGTTCCGATATCCTTTCCCACTGGGTAGTTTGTTGCTGTTCCAAGCATCCTTAACTTCAGGGATCTTAGTCTTTAGCCTGCTGGCAGGTGTTTACATGTGCTATGCCTTATTTTATGACTGTGAGAGAAGGACTAGGCCATATTTAACAATTTTTAGAGCTTCTTCCTGGCTCTGTGTTCAGGGATCTCTCCTGGTGGGCTCTGGGAACCATTTGGGCAGCCTGGGACTGAACACAGGTTGGCCTGTACAAGACAAGCACCCTTCTCCCTGTATTCTCTTTAACCCCTGTATCTATTATTTCTTTTTTTTTCTTTTCTTTTTTATTTATTTTATTTTATTTTATTTTTTGGTTTTTGGGCCACATCGGTGGTGCTCAGGAGTTACTCCTGGCTATCTGCTCAGAAATAGCTCCTGGCAGGCACGGGGGACCATATGGGATGCCGGGATTCGAACAAACTACCTTAGGTCCTGGATTGGCTGCTTGCAAGGCAAAGGCCGCGGTACTATCTCTCCGGCCCCTATCTATTATTTCTTAAAAGCATTTGTGATGCAGGAACAGACTCTGACACTGTTCTTTCAGTTCATCAAGTTGATCCAATGGCCTTGGTGGAATAAACTGGGATTCTGGGAAAGGATCATGCTTGAGCATGGCCACACTACACATGCACCAGTGGGAAAGAGAAGGGTGTTTCCATGACAGAGAGACCTGCTAGGGACAATCTGTTTTTTTTTTTTTTTTTTTGGTTTTTGGGTCACACCCGGCAGTGCTCAGGGGTTACTCCTGGCTCCATGCTCAGAAATTGCTCCTGGCAGGCATGGGGGACCATATGGGGCACCGGGATTCGAACCGATGACCTTTTGCATGGAAGGCAACCGCCTTACCTCCATGCTATCTCCCGGCCCCGACAATCTGTTATTACTCAAAACCACACCTGGCTTTTGTCTCTTCCCTTCCCTTCCCCTTTCATTTATTCTGGGATGCTTTGCTAGTGCTAAGTGACACAGAAAATAAATCCCCTATGGCTATTAAAGAAACCCTATCTTTTCTAAATCTCTACTGCTTTCTCTGATCAACTAGCGAAGATTTGTATATGGTGCTCCAGAGATCAGTTTGGGGGTTAAGAAACAAAAAAGGCTTAGTATTTTTCGACTTTTTTCATCACCGCTGCATTTCCCTTTAGAGCACTTTATTTTGTTTTTATATGTCTGTTCTTTTTTGTTGTTTGCTTTCCTGTTCTTGTTCTGTCTACAATATTTTATTCTGGAATGAAGCAATGTTTCCAATTGGGAATTGCCTTTGAGAACTACCCAGCAGTAGAGTTGGGGGAGGGGCCTTCCCTAAACAATTTGGCGACCAGAGAGAGGCAAGACTTTTCCACTTTGTTCTACAAGACAGGACGCACCCAAGCCCTCTCCCCATCCTTCCAGTGCATCCCTTCCTTCTGTCCTTCCTCTCATTGTCCCTAAAAGTAAAGTGATTGTCATGAAATGATTTTATGAATCCCATGACTTTGGATGCCCAAGGGACCTGTTATTGAGCCTGACTTTCCATGGCAGCTGAGGCACTAAGTTCCATCCCATGATTAAGTGATCTGGAGCTAAGCCCTTCCCAGAAACTCTCCACATCTTAGTTTATCAAGAGGAAGAGGAAAGTGGGGAATAATCAGACCATCCAATCCGCTTGGGTGGTGCTGGAGGGAAATGTAGCTATTGCCAAGTTATCACAGTAATGGTGCAGTGTAGATGCTTAGAACTGATTACAGGTTCTGTCCGTGATTAGACTCGAGCCTCTGAGCCCGTTCACTGATGGAGGCAGCTGAGCATGCACCTCCTTCCTCCCACAGGTGCTGTTTGAACTCGCCCGCTACCATGCCCCCTCCACCATCTTCCTGGACGAGCTGGAGTCGGTGATGAGTCAGAGGGGCACAGCGCCCGGGTAACAGGGGTTGCCGGTTGCTGGGTTCTGTCGGTCATCTCTGCTCCCCTTATAAGTGTCTTTGATGGTCGGAAGCCCATCGACGTTTACCAGCAGAACGAGCCTATTAATAAGCCCACAGTTCTTCTGCAGCCACACGGAAAGGCCTTTAAATTAGACCCTGTTAACTGAAGAGCTGATTGGAGTCGTTTCTATCACCGGAGGAAGTGTCAGCCACCCCTCCTGTCGTCCCCACTGGCTGTGTTGGGTCACCAGGGTCCCAACCCTGGCGGCCTTCATTGGGCCACTGGCTCAGAATAGCTGCCCTGACCGCAGCTGCTGGAGCCAGACGGGCTGCTTGTGGGCAGCAGGACTGCAGGGGCCACGTCCCAAGGGACAGTCTTTGCTCCTTGCCAAGGTGTGAGAGGCGAGGAGGCTGCTGCTTATTTGAGACACTGAAGTCTGGCTCAGCCTGCCATGTTACACATCACATAGGTTATCTCCAAAGAGTCAATGTCCACGAATGTGCTCAGCTAGGAAGGACAAGGCTTAGATTATAAAGAACTGTGGAGTGTGATGTATATGTCACATATGTGTGTTTGTGTGTAGTTACATATGTATATGTACGTTTATGAATATGTGTATTGGTTTGTATGTGTGAATATGTGTCTGAATGTGTGTTGATTTTTGTGTATGTGAGTATATGAATATTTGTGTTGGTCTGTATGTGTGTTTTGTATGTGTTTGTGTGTTTGTGTGCATTAAAAATGCTTTTCCTAGTGGTATATTTCTTTGAAGCTTTTCTAAATTGTGTCCCAGCTTGAATGAGAAACCAGATCTGGGCAATAGCAACACAGCTGTATTTATTAATGCCCTCTACTGATCTATCACCAAGGCAGGACTAGTAGTAATAAAAAAGCAAACATCTCACTGTTGGACGTTTAACTAGAGTATAATTTATGAAATTGTACCCATTAAAGTCATTTTCTCAACAGGGAAAAAGCGCCATCCAAATGCATCCACAATATATGGGAGTCATGCCAGTGATTTAAAGGGGACAATTTTGGGGACTAGAGATGTAGGGACTAGGGCTGTGGAGTACATGCCTTGATCCCTGGCACTGCAGAAAGGAAGGAGGAAAGGATGGAGAGAAAGAAGGAGCAGGAAGGAGTAGGGAAGGAAGAGGGAAAGAAGGGAAGGAGGAAAGGATGGAAGGAAGAAAAGATGGAAGGAAGGGAGGAAGTAGAAGAAGGGATAGAAGAAAGAAAGGAGGAAAAGAGGAAGAAAAGGCAGGAGGTCAAGGAGGGAGGGAGAGAAGAAGGGAGGAAGTAAGAAAAGAGAGGAATGGATGAAGGATCATTTCCATAGTTTAATGGGTGTTGCCCCCAAGCTAGAGCACTCTTCCCATCTAAAGAGGTTTTACTTGAACAACCCCAGCCTGGGATTCCTTTGGCTTAACCCCCTCCTTTGATCTGCTGTACTCTAATGGTCTGTGTGGGCTCTTCCATCTACCTGGTTGCTCTCCACTTCAATGCTGGCCCTGGGACCAACTTGGAAAACTCATAGGCATGAATGGATGTACCACAAGGTACTTACTGAATGCCAGTGTCCTTGCCCAGAACTTATATTCTAAAATCCTCAGAGTCAGGGGCTCAGGGAAGATGATGTGAAAACATCTCTGGCTACTTTGTGTTAAAGAAATAAGAACTCTGGGGAACTACTGAACAAAGGCCAGAGAACTACTGAATAAAGGCCCAGAGAGATTTCTCCCCCAGGGAAAGGCATAGCTCACCTAAAATGCCATGTACCAGTTTTGGTCAGCCCCCACACATTGGGAGATTAGAAATCTAGAGCCTGCTGTCTAAGGGAAGAGAGGAAGGTTTGTATATGGTGCTGAAGAGATCAGTTTAGGGGTTAAGAAACAAAAAAGGGAAGATGGTTTTGCCCTTTGGAAACTGAGAACCCAATGTGAACGCTACTCACCGAGGCACTCTCAGGAGAATCTAAGGAGAATTCACTCTCATCTGTCCAGGGGCGAGCATGAGGGAAGCCTGCGGATGAAGACAGAGCTGCTGGTGCAGATGGATGGGTTGGCTCGCTCAGAAGACCTGGTGTTTGTCTTAGCAGTCTCGAATTTGCCATGGTAAGAGATGATCTTGAGAGTAAAATGAGATAATTTGTGTGAGTTTGAATATAGGTGACAGTGCTACATTTGGCTTCTCCAAGTCAGATCTTTCCTGGTTCCAGCCCCAATGGATTCATTTGAAGTCTTTCTTGTATACGTACTTACTCTTTATTCTCTTGACAGTGGAAAAGTTTGCCATAGGTCTGGAGAGGTGGGACAAGTAGAAGGGACAAGGTGGGACATATAAGACAAGAAGCTTGTCTTGTCTTATATGAGGCCCCAAACTGGTTCAATTCTCCAGCAACATGTGGCCCCTGGAGAACTGCTGGGAACATACTGGGAGTGGCCCCCAAACAAACCAAAAAAGTTTTCTTTTAGGTCACACCCAGACATAGTCAGGGGTTACTCCTGTTTTGCACTCACGGATCACTCTTGATGGGGCTCAGGACCATACGAAATGTTGAGGATCAAATACGGGTTAGTTGTGTGCAAGGCAAACACCCTACCCACTGTACTGTTGCTTTGCCCCCCCCCCCAAAAAAACATTTCTTGTTTTTCTTGTTGGACATTTTAAATTTTAAGTCAGATTATCTTCTTTATTAATATAAAGTTTTATTTTGCAGAGAGTCACACCAGCTCTTAATGAGCTCGGGAGACTTGAGGGGCCAGGTATTGAACCTGGGTTAGCCATGTGCACGGCAAGAGTTTTACCCACCATACAATCTCTGGCTCAGATTATTACTTAAATTTAAGCAGAGTTTTGGCATTTCTTTTTTTTTTTTTGGTTTTTGAGTCAGTGCTCAGGGGTTACTTCTGGCTCCATGCTCAGAAATTGCTCCTGGCAGGCACGGGGGACCATATGGGGCACCGGCATTCGAACTGATGACCTTTTGCATGAAAGGCAAATGCCTTACCTCCATGCTATCTCCCGGGCCCCTAAACAGAGTTTTGGCATAGAATTAAAACCTCCAAGATTTCAAAGAACATCTGGACAATAATATTTGAACTTTAACAGAATTAAAATGAAAGTTGGCTTTCTTTCTCAGTTAGAAGGTAGAATCTTTTCTTTAATGTTGTGCAGCAAATGGGAACTAAATAATCTCTAATTGAAAACATAATCTACTCTCAGGATCTTTTCTTCAAAAAATATCCCTGAGAGGGTGCAGAACAATTCTGGGAGTGGGATTGGGAAATAAGAAAAGTTGAGTGGGGGAAAACCAATGTTGTTTGGAAAGTATATTTAAAAATCATTATAATCCCTTCACAGCTGCAAGAATATTTCCCCATCCCTTCATCCTTGTGAGCTGTAAATAAGACAGGAGACAGAGAAGGGAATGTGGCTCTTCCTGGGCAGTGGGCTTGGGGGGGGGGTCACTTCTCATGCAATTTATGAGAGGTGACTCCCCTCATATCAGGATTCAAGTAAAGCTTAGGACATTCCACTCAATTGCCCTGCCTCATCCATTGCTTTCTTTCCTGCTTGAGTGATTGTTTTCATTATTATAATCTAGGTAGTCACAATAGTGTCAACATACAAAGTTACTGTACCCTATCACTTCCCTCGACTCCCTGCAACCCTCCAACGCTGCTTCTAAGTCCTTCTCGTCTTGTCTTCTTTTCCTCCTCTCTTGTTTGACCTCTGTATTCCATGGATGACTGAGATTATCCCATATTTGTCCTCCCTCTGACTCATTTCACTCAACCTGATTCTACTGAACCTCACTCAATCCACTTGCATGATTCAGCCATTCTTTTAGCTGCCTAGTAGCCCATTGTGTCTGAAGGCCACAGTTTATTGATTCACTTACCTGCTTTAGGATATTTGGGCTGTTTCCCTACCCTGGTGATTATATCAATCATTGCAGTGAATGTAGGCCTATGTTATCCTTCCAAATAAAGTCTTGTGTTTTGGGGATAGATGCCAAGAAATGGAATCACTGAGTTATATGGGGGCTCTGTTCTTACTTATTTGAGAAAGTTCCATATTGCCTTTGATTGAGACTGAGGCAGATAATATTTTGTACACCTTTTTGATAATTTTGTGGTTTACAATCCTGTATAAATTGATGGAGGTCTGACTTCACACCTACTTCTCACCACCACAGTTCTAGCACCATTTCCATGAATGAGTGGACCCCCAGTGCCATCTTCCCACCTATTTCCACCTTCAGAAATGAAAGGAAAAGCTTCTGTAGTACGTGATTCCTCTGGGATCTCCAGAAAAGAAGTCACTAAACAAGTGATGATTTGTCATTTTAGGTATATTCCTAACTTCAGTCTGATTCCACCTCACCTCTGACTTGTAAACTTTTCTCTAAATGTGAAGGTAATTGGCAACTTATGTTCTGAATATAGCACTTCTATACAGTACTTTAAAGTGGGGGTCTTGGGGCTTGAGGTAAAGTTTAGGGAGAGATAGTAACTAGAAAGATGATTCTGCATGTAGTTGATCCCAGATAGATCCCTGATACCACATTTGAGCCCCTGAACTCTGTAATTAGTGATATTGAGCACAGAGCATGGAGTAAATCCTAAATTCCCCATCAAAATTGGAGTCTAAAGGGTGGAGAAATTGCTTAAAGGACTAGAATGCATGCCAGGCACACAGGCATACATTCTACTCTGGATTTGGTCCCCAGCATAGAATGGCCTCCTAAGTATCATTGGGTATAGCCCCGGTAGGCCCCAGAACTACTTCTGAGGGGAGTCTTTTGTCCCCCCCTGAAAGCCCCACAAATGGAGTTCAGAAGAGACTTGCCCCTGACTGTGAATCTCCGTTTTTCCTTTTTTATTTGTTTGTTTTTGAGCCATACCCGGTGACATTCAGGGGTTACTCCTGGCTATGCACTCAGAAGTCACTCCTGGCTTGGGGGACCATATGGGATGCCAGGGGATCAAACCGTGGGCTGTCCTAGGCTAGTGCAGGCAAGGCAGACGCCTTACCCCTAGTGCCACTGCTCTGGCCCCCAGAATCTCTGTTTTTCCATCTCTTTGCACAATTAAAGCAACTAAATTGGCAAGAACAACAAAAGTAACTTTGAACTTGGTGAAAATTAGAGTGGCTGCCAGAAGGGAAACTGACAGAGGAAAAGGGAAAGGGCCTCTGTGGCAGGTTGCACTGGAACTTTGGTGGGGTGTGTGAGTCCCGAATGTATGGAGAGGAGCTATGACCCTGAAATTCTACAATGGTGTAAATTGATGGTAACTAAATTTATTAAAAGGAGCTAGGAGATGGTCCCCCGTGCCTGCCAGGAGCGACTTCTGAGCGCATAGCCAGGAGTAACCCCTGAGCGTCACTGGGTGTGGCCCAAAAACAAAAACAAAAAAAAAGGAGCTAGGAGATAGTATAGTGGATGGGGCACTTACCTTGCACTGGACCCCCCAAATCTGTGACAACCCAAATATCTTCAAGCATTTCTGGTGCTTGCTCAGTGGCAAAATCCTGTCCAACCTCAAACACACTTGAGAATTACTGGCCCAGGAAAAGGAGATGCCAACATGTCAACAATCCATTACACAGCTCAATTCACACCAGAGCTGAGCTTGCTTCACTCTCACAAAAGGTGGCATAGGATATAGATAGTTCTGGATCTTGATTCTTTTCCCCTCTTAACAAAACAGCCTGAAGATCTTTCCAAGGATAAAAAATTCTGCCTTGTTTTATGTTTTGTTTTGGGGGCCATTATTGACCCAGTGATTCTCAGGAGTCATTCCTGGCTCTGCACTCAGGACTTAGTCCTGATGGTACATAGGGTACCATATGGGATATTGGGATCCAACTCTGATTTTGCTGCTGGCACTTTGCCCACTGTACCATCTGGTCCCTGCCTTGTCCTTTTCATAGGAGCCCAGACTCCTATTTTGTACTTAAGACAGTTTATTCCACCCTGCATCTAGCTCATCTTTTCTTGTGGCATCTCCTCTTTTCTGTTGAAGATGATACAACAACAACTGTGGGTTCGGATGCTGTTCCCTTACTTAACTCCTAGAAATCGAGTTGCTGGATCAGTTGCTGAGAATGAAGTGACAATCAATGGTCAAACTTCTCCTATGAGATTAGACCATTTCATATCCCACTCCTGTCTGATGTTTGTTCATTAATATTACAGTAAGAGATGACCCTTGGAAAGTGGATTTTGGAATGGTGACTTCAAATTTCACATGTCACAGTTGAGTGAACATGTGAACGTACATAAGCTTCCTCTTTTATTCATGATAAATAACTCTGATTTGCACACAGCTTTGACTAAGTTTCTGATCATTTCTCTTAGGTTTGTCAAATAGGATTATTATTGTTAGGAAGGACTTAGATGTTTTTAAATCCCTTGTTATATTACCAGCCCTTCTAAGAGGAAATAATATTTTTAACAAGAATATTGATTTGGGGGCTGGAAAAATAATATAGGGATAAGGTACTGCTGGTGTTTTATGAGGCCAACCCTAGTTCCACACTACACATCACCAGGAGATTCCTGAGCATAGACTTAAGAGTAAATCTGTGCACAGGCAGATGTGGTCCGATTTTCCCTCTTCAATAAAAAAACAAAACAAAACAAAAAAACCACACACACAAACCAACATCTGTGGCAGGAAATATGCACTGATGAGGGTCATTGTTCAGTCATGAACAACTTTATCTGGAAAAAAAACCTGTAGTCTGAACAATCTTGTAACCATAGTGTTTAAATAAAAATTTTTTAAATCAACATGAACGACAACAACAATAAAAAAGAATATTAGTTATTTTGTTTTGGAGCTACAACACATCTGATTGTGCTCAGGAACCAAACCAGGGTCAGTCGCATTCAAGGTTGGCACTTAGTTCCATTGTACTTTGCCTCCAGACCTTCTTATTTCTTTAAATCAGGAATATTGGGACAAATATTTATCTTAGAAGAGGGAATAAACTTATCTCACCCTGGCAGTTTATTTTTCTGAGAAAAATAATGCAATGATACCAAACTGTAAAAATCCAGTCCTTAAGATTCCATTCCCCAAGAAATTTTTCATGGTGGTCAGTAGGGTCTTAGTGTCTCCTCTTTCTGGGGAGCTTCCAGGTACAGGGCTGTCCTGCACGGCCTGTTCACCATCTTGTTCTGTGGATGCATCCAGAATGATTGGCCCCTCTTGCTTAGTGGTAGATTTTGGGGTTTTCCCTCTGTAGGCACCTTCCCTGTCTAGAACATGATGGAGAGAGAAGAAGCAAGAAATAACAGCTTATTGGTGCCATTTGAAGTGTAAATAAGCAAAGAGAAGACTAGCAAATGTGGCATCTTTAATATAGCCACTTCAAGTAATAGCCATGGAAGAAATGTTTACTGAGCACAATTAGGGCAAAGCTGGCCAATCTCGAGGGTTGAGTGTTCACAAAAGGAGGCTGAGGAGTCCAGGGGGACCCAGGAGCCTGGAAGGGGCTATTAAGGCAGATGCCATCTTTAGATGTCTATTTAACTCATTTAACGCAATGGTAGTTGGTTTTAATAAGGTGTGAAAAATCGTATGTGGGAAGCATGTTAAAGCTTGTTGTCTTCTTGTACTTGGCAAAAGATTTAGAAATTTCCCCACTCCTCTTTAAAACCAAAGCAGAGATTTAAGAACCCCACCCCCCCAATTCTTATTTTTTGTTTGTTTTTGAGTCACATCTGTTTTTGAGTAATCAGGGATTACTCCTGGCTCTCTGCTTAGAAATCACCCCTGGCAGGTTCAGGTCTAGACCATAAGGGATGCTGGGAATTGAACCACCATAGGTCCTGGGTTGGCCCACCCCCAATTCTTATATTTAGAAGAAAACATCAAAGCCAACACTTGATTATTTGGGGAATGTATGAAAACAGTTCTGAAAATGAGCTTTCGGTGTAGGAGCCCTCTTCTCACCAGTGGGATTTTTTTTTTTATTTTGGGGTCACATCGGTTGCTCTCATGGGTTACTCCTGGCTCTCCGCTCAAAAATTGCTCTTGGCAGGCTTGGGGAACCATATGGGATGCCAGGATTTGAACCACCAGCCTTCTGCATGCAAGGCAAACTCCCTACCTCCAGGCTATCGCTCCAGCCCCAGATGTTTCTTTTAAAAATACTTTCATGCAGAAGGAAGGTGGTTTGAATCCTGGCGTCCCCTGTGCCTGCCAGGGGGCAATTTCTGAGCATAGAGCCCGAGTAACCCCTTAGCGCTGCCAGGTGTGATCCCCCCCCCCCCCCAAATACTTTTATTATTGGGGCTGAGCAATAGCACAGAATGTAGGTCATTTGCCTTGCGTGCCTCCAACTTGGATTTGAGCTCCGGTGTCCCTGAACTTGCCAGGAGTGATCTCTGAGTGCAGAGACAAGAGTAACCTTGGCAGGGGTGGTGAACAAACGGCTCTTGAGCCCATGCGGCTCCTGGCCAAAATGAATGAGGCTCTTTGCTTCTCATGTGCTTAATATATTATTGTTAAAATTATATGCTTTTGTGTGAGTGTTTGTCTGTTTTGGCAGGTCACAGTGCGGTGTGGCTCTCTGACTCTCACAGTTTAAAAATTTGGCTCTTTGGGGCCCGGGAGATAGCATGGAGGTAAGGCGTTTGCCTTTCATGCAAAAGGTCCATCAGTTCGAATCCCGGTGCCCCATATGGTCCCCCGTGCCTGCCAGGAGCAATTTCTGAGCATGGAGCCAAGAGTAACCCCTGAGCACTGCTGGGTGTGACCCCCCAAAAAAAAATTTTGGCTCTTTGTGTCAAACTTGTTTGCCATCCCTGCTTGAGAGACATTGGGTGTGGTCCCAAAACAAAACAAGCAAAAATCCTGTCAGATCCTGTCATTGTTTGACATTCATTGTTTGATCCTGCCAGTTCTCTTGTTTTAATTCTCTCTATACTACAGATGGGTGAACCATCTGGTATTTGTCCTTTTCCCTCTGACTTATTTCACTTAAAGAAAACAAAAAAACTCAAAGCAAACAAAAACTGGTTTTGGCTTTATCCATATTGCAGCAAACTGCATGATTTCATCTTTAAATTTTGTTTTATTTGTTAGTGGGTCACACCCAACAGTACAGGGCACTTTCTGTTCTGATGATAGGATGGGACTTTAAAGCCCAATCTATGGGCTCCAATATCCCGTGGATGACTGGCAGATGGACTATTAAGAGAGATATCAGCACAGGTTATGATGAGTGGTAGATGGAAGCAGCACCAGGGTCTGGTCTGGACAGTTGAAACCTGTACAGGAAGGAGGCGACTTCTGATGTTAGTTACTTAACAGAAGAAAGACTCTTTGGGAGAGGTGAGCACTTGAACTGGACTAATATAATGAATGAATTTAAAAAATACGAGCAACTGAACCTTCTCAGGTGAGGCCAGACTACAAACTGAGAACTCTGGGATATTCTTCCATGAGCGGCAGGCCAAGTCCCCCTCCCCCCCATGACATTCCTAACCAGAAAACTCAATAGTCCCCATCACACCGCCATCTTCCCAGTAGAAAAATGACTCAGTTCTTTTACTGAGTGACAAAAGAAATTGATGGATGATGACTCTTTCCAGAGGGGCTGGTTTGAGCTGAAAACTCTGGGGCCTTCATGAAATGGGGCCGATTTTCCTTTTCACCTGAAGGCACAGCAGCAGCCTGTCACCACTCCTGACCCTCTCCGACAGAAACAGCCCACCTCTGATTGAACCTTGTCAAACTTCCGTGTTACCATACTTATTCCAGATCTATAGATCCTGAATCATGAGGTCACAAGCGACTGCACAACACCTCAGTATTTTATAGCAATGTCAGTTTAGCAGTATCATAGGAAACCTGATGGGAAAGTTACATAGGAATCTACCCAGCTCAGTGAGCCTAAACAGTAAAACAGAGGCTAAACTAGCACCAACTAGTGGATTTAAGGATGTAAGCCCAGTAAATCCTTAGACACTGACTTTAGTAACACCGTGGAGATATAACAATTATTATAGGGACCACAACAATAGCACAGTGGTAAGGCATTTATTTACCTTACATGTGGCCAACCCAGGGCGGACTCCAGTTTGATTCCCAGCATCCCATATGGTCCCCTGAGTCTACCAGGAGCAATTTCTGAGCACAGAGCTAGAAGTAACCCCTGAGCATCGATGGGTGTGACCCAATCCCCTCCCCCCAAAAACAATTATTACAAATTGATCTATATTGATCTAACTTTGGATAATTCCATTTGCCTTTGTATTATATAATAAACAATATGTAGTAAATTTGTTTGCGCCTGCCAGGGGGCTAGCTAGGATATTGGAAGGGAAACTGGTGACACTGGTGGAGAGGGAAGGTCACGATGGTGGTGGGATTAGTGTTTGAGCATTTAATATTTGAAACAACTTCATTCTGAAAAAACTTGGTAAATCACAGTGTTATAATTAGAAAACAAAAAGTATATAAACTGAACTTGTGCAAATGCCATTATTTTCAGCAAATAGAGCCAAAATTTTACATAAAGAAAATGCCCCAAGAGGTAGCTTAGCTCGGATGGGAAAAGGTAATTCTGAGAACAGACTATTTGTCTGTTGCAGGGAGTTGAGGAGGAGCTGGTGGAGTAAGGCTGGAGGGGATGTGGCCTTCAGGGCTTTGTTTGCACCCCACCAACCATAGCAGATAATTGTCCCCCAAAACTTTAAGGATTACCAAAATACCCATTTCACACCAGTCAGAGAGGGCATGCAAAGGCGTGATTTTGCTTGCAGAGGAAGGACTGTTTCTACCATGCTGTAGAGAAATCTGGGACTACTGTTTCTACTAGCTTAGGACAAACCAGAGTAGTTGGTGCTCCTATTCTCCTATTCTGGAAGTTTCAGGATGATCTTTGACCCAGGCCAAGGGACAATGAATATGCCCAGGACCTCAGGTAAACGGAGGACCCAGAGTCCAGGGAGGCTGTCCAGGGGGCCAGTGGACAACGCACTCACTAATAAGGCAGCTACCAGACTCCAAGGTCTGTCAGAGGCACCTTCATTGGTTCCCTGTCACACACTCTTTGTCGAGAGGCTGGAAATCTCAAATAGCCCCAATAAAGGGCCCTTGGCAAAGGAAAACTAGGTCTTAATATGGAGGGAAACTTTCTGTCACCACAGGTCAACACTTTTATAGAAATCTATTGGCAGGAAGACTGATATCTGGGCACATTGCATTTGTCCTTCGTTTCCTCCCCGGTTTCACAGCATTATTATTGATGTCATTAAAAGTGTGTTCATCAGGCCCTGCTGTCAGAGAGTTGCACTTATTTTGTGCCCACAAGCCGTTTTGAGGTAAATCTCTTGCTTTAGGGCATTAGCTGATCAATAGAGACATCTATCACCAGGACTCACTCTCCCACCTCCTCAGCAAGGTTCCATTTGCTTCGGCTCTTCTGGGTAGCCCATGGACAAGAAGGGGGACCAGGAGAAACTGTTCATCCAACAAGAGTCCTCAAACTTTTTAAACAGGGGCCAGTTCACTGTCCCTCAGATCATTGGAGGCCAGACTATAGTAAAAAACAAAAACTATGGGGCCCGGGAGATAGCATGGAGGTAAGGCGTTTGCCTTTCATGCAAAAGGTCATCGGTTTGAATCCCGGTGCCCCATATGGTCCCCCGTGCCTGCCAGGAGCAATTTCTGAGCATGGAGCCAGGAGTAACTCCTAAGCACTGCCGGGTGTGACCCCCCCCCAAAAAAAAACAAAAAACAAACAAAAAAACCCAAAACAAAAACTATGACCAAATTCCTATGCACACTGCATATATTTTATTTTGAAGTGAAGAAACAAAATGAGAATAAATACAGTATGTGGCCCTCGTGCCGTAGTTTGAGGACCACTGATCCAGAAGAACCTTCCAGGATCCCTCTGCATTCTCAGGAGGAGCAGAAGTTCCCGTCTCTGGAAAGGCCTTGGGAGAAATGAGGCCCTGGCTTTGCAGCCCTGTTCCTTCAGCCTGTTTCTGTGGCCTGGATCTGAGTCTCATCTCGAAGCTCATCTCCCCTCACTTCTGGGACAAGGCCCGTGGGTACTTTGTCATATGTCCCCTAAATGTGAGCTTAATGATGTTCTCTCTCTCTCTCTCTCTCTCTCTCTCTCTCTCTCTCTCTCTTTCACACACACACACACACAACTGGTGGCGCTCAGGTGTTTCTCCTGGCTCTGTGCTCAGAAATGGCTCCTGGCAGGCTCAGGGGACCATATGGGATACCAGGGATCAAACCCTGGTCTAGGGGCCTGGGAGATAGCATGGAGGTAAGGCGTTTGCCTTTCATGCAAAAGGTCATCTGTTCGAATCCCGGTGCCCCATATGGTCCCCCGTGCCTGCCAGGAGCAATTTCTGAGCACGGAGCCAGGAGTAATCCCTGAGCACTGCCGGGTGTGACCCAAAAACCATAAACAAACAAACAAACAAACAAAAAAAACCCCTGGTCTGTCCTAGGTTGGCCACGTGCAGTGCAAACGCCCAACCACTGTGCTATAGATCTGGCCCAGGGATGGCAAACAAGTTCAACACAAAGAGCCAAAATTTTAAACTGTGAGAGTCAGAGAACCACACCACGCAGTGACCTGACAAATCAGACAAACACACAAAAGCATATAATTTTAACATAATCTATTAAATACATAATGCATTTTGCCATTTTGAGTGAGGGTGTGCTGCTTCCTCCACACTAAGAACTAACAGCAAGATGTGACCCAACATCTCCAGCAGGTCCCCCGCTCGCTGGCCTGTGCAGTTATTTCTGAGTGATGGGTAACAGGATGACGCAGCCTGGAGACGGGACTACACGCTCCTCAGAGGTCCCTCCTCAGAAGCAGCTAACAAAATCCAAACTTGGCAAAGATCCACAGTATACAAAATAATGATAAGAGGCAAAGAGCCGCAATCATTTTGGCCGGGAGCTGCGTGTTCGCCACTCCTGCTCTGGCCCATTGTGCTTTCCTTTCTCTGTGGCGCCTCCCACCCTGCCCTGCCCCAGCCCAAGACCTCACCTTCTTTTCCCACTAATCCAGGTCCACTCCTCTGCGATCTAAACCGATTCATCCAGACTACAGGCAGCCTGCCCATCCTGTATCTTCCGTAGTCTTCTCACCAGCTCTGACTGACTCACTGTTCTTCATGCCTGGTGATAGGGGAGGCCCCAAACCTGCAGTGCTGCTGCTGAGCCATTGCACCCTCTGCTTCCTGGCCATCTTTTCAGGGGCTGTTTGTGCCTTTGCTTGCAGCATTTGACCTGCTCATACTGTCCCCAGAAAGCATACATGGGAAAGATGCTCTTTTATTATTATTATTTATTATTTTTTTTGTTGTGGCATTAATTGGAATTAATTCTTCTGTCCACTGTAATGGACGGTTTGATCAAAGATTTCTACATTGGACTTTATTTCTTTCTAGGATTTGGAAAGCATTGCTCTTACTATATAACAAGCTTTTAGATCTAATTTCTCTTTAAAAACAGAGACAGGAACCAGTTACACGAATCCTAGAAGCAACCTCAGCTGAATTTTCAGTATGGAACACCCTATAATGAACCTTGATTTTTGGGAAAGGGGCGGGGTTAGGAGACAGGTCTGGATTACAGGAGATTGAAGACACATCATCTTTTTGTCTGTAGTACATGATCCTGATTGGGTTTTGCTCAGGCTCTCTATAAAGGTGATTTGAGGATGACTGGGGAGATTCAGGAATGGGCAGGCGATGATCACTGTCAGTGCTGGAAGGCAGCTCTGTAAGATGTGCTTTTGGGGGCATATGCCTGCTGAAACACCGAGGGTGGGGCTTCATGATGTAAACTAATTTGAAATAATTTAGCAAGATTAAGCTACACAGATACCAAGCAAGCATGGTCAAAGGTTCATCATTAAATCAAGATAGTAGGTCTACGGTACTTAAGTATTTTCTTCTACTTTTCTGTTTGGTTCAAAACTGTATGTTATGAAATTACCCAAATTCCCACAGATGCAAAATCGCTCACACCTGATATGATTGTTCTGGAGGTGTGGGAGGGACTGTCTCAAAGGTCACTTTTGCATCCAGCATTCAGAAAGTCTTGCTCACAGATTTCTGGGAGCCAGAGGGAACTGGTTTCTGACTCAAGAACATATTTGAGTTTGGGAGGAATGACCCTCCTTCCCAGAGTGCCTACCTGGTGTCAATAATTCACTCATGGGCTGAATTAGAACGAATATTATTGACGTTACAGCTACAGCAGACATGCTCAGGCATGTCATTGGGTCCCCCCTCCCCCCGCCAAACTCCAGGATCCCTCTAATAACCTAAAATCTCCTCTTTTTCATTTTTCAGTTTTTTTTGGGGGGTCACACCCGGCAGTGCTCAGGGGTTACGCCTTGCTCCATGCTCAGAAATTGCTCCTGGCAGGCACGGGGGACCATATGGGGCACCGGGATTCGAACCGATGACCTTTTGCATGAAAGGCAAATGCCCTACCTCCATGTTATCTCCCAGGCCCCGTCTTTTTCATTTTTTAAATTCAAGGTGATTTAATAAGCTGTCAATACCAAAGTCTTAGCGAGTCAATGTTTTAGCTCCAAATCTCCCATGGTCACCTTCACCCATGCCTCAAGGTTCCTGAGAAAACTTAAAGTTTTGTTTTTGTTTATTTTTTTTTTTTTTTGCAGGAGAGAGCTATAGGATAGCTGGTAGAGCCCTTGTATGCCTGGGATTGATTCCCAGCATCCCATCTTGAGCACTTGAGTAATTCTTGTGTGCAAAGCCAGGAGTAACCTCTGAAAACCAGTGGGCATGACCCCTTCCTCCAGTTTGTTTATTTTTGTTTATTTGGGGGGAAGGGTCACACCCGGCAATGCTCAGAGGTCATTCCTGTCTCTTTCCTCAGAAATCACCCCTATAGGCGTGGGAGACTATATGGGATGCTGGGAATCGAACTTGGGGTCGTCCCAGGTTGGTCGTGTGCAAGGCAAATGCCCTACAGCTGTGTTATCACTCT
>PVKC010021626.1:0-18085 GCA_004027635.1 Crocidura indochinensis
CTAAAACCCATGGGGACCGGAGAGATAGCACAGTGGTACGTCATTTGCCTTGTGTACAGCCAATCCAGGACAGGCAATGGTTTGGCATCCCACATGGTCCCCAGTGCCTTCCAGGAATGATTCTGAGCACAGAGCCAGGAGTAAACCCTGAGTGCCACCAGGTATGACCCAAAAAGCAAAAACAAACAAACAACCCAACACAAACACCAAAACCCTGCAATATAAAGCCATAAATACTATGGTTATAACCTCATAAAATTTCATACTCAATTATCTTTCCCTTCAACTATTTTCTGGGAAAACTGACCCCAGGACACTTAAACAACATCGACATACGCAAAGAGACTATCCAAGCAAGCACAAACTCACCTTGTCTTCGTGCTGCAGTTTCACATCGTATTTGTGAGGCAGGAATTTTGGAGGAGCCCATTTCCTTTCTCCCTTTTTCAATGAAGTTGGAAGTTTTCGAGGCGATCTCCGTGCTCTGTCATCTAGGCAAATGGAAAAGTCAGAACAAAGAAAAACAGCTCTATACAATCACTGACAACAATCTCACTGCACACAACCCTACATTACTTTGTGCAACCAGGTGACCACATTAAAGTTCTTACATGGGGCCCAGGAGATAGCATGGAGGTAAGGCATTTGCCTTTCATGCAAAAGGTCATCGGTTCGAATCCCAGTGCCCCATATGGTCCACCGAGCCTGCCAGGAGCAATTTCTGAGCATGGAGCCAGGAGTAACCCCTGAGCACTGCCGGGTGTGACCCAAAAACCAAAATAAATAAATAAAGTTCTTACATGTCAACCCTCTAAAGTAAAAGAGTCAGGGCATGGAGGTGGGGCATTTGTCCTGCATGCAGAAGGACGCTGGTTCGAATCCCAGCATTCCATATGATCTCCCGAGCCTGCCAGGAGCAATTTCTGAGGAGGAACCCCTGAGCGATGCCAGGTATGACCCAAAAACCAAAAAAAAAAGTAAAGGAGTCAACCAGCAAGCAATTGATAACAGAACAGCCAGTTTGGGGCCGGGCGGTGGCGCTGCAGGTAAGGTGCCTGCCTTACCGCGCTAACTTTGGACGGACCACGGTTCAATCCCCCGGTTCCCATATGGTCCCCCGTGCCTGCCAGAAGCGACTTCTGAGCGCATAGCCAGGAGTGACCCCTGAGCGTCACTGGGTGTGGCCCAAAAACAAAAACAAAAAAAAGAACAGCCAGTTAAATGCTGCCAATAAAGGCTGGTAAGAGAAAAAAGAAAGTAACACATACACACACATAAAAGCAATAGGGGGCCGAAGTGATAGCATAGCGGTAGGGCATTTGCCTTGCACAAGACCAACCCAAGATGAACCCTGGTTCAATTCGAGGCATCCCTTGTGGCCTTCCAAACTTGCCAGAAGCAATTTCTGAAAGCACCGAAGGGTGTGACTCCCCAAGAAAACAAAACAGTAACAGGGGCCGGAGTGATGGCACAGCAGTAGGGCATTCGCCTTACACGCAGATGACCCAGGAACCCAGGTTTCATCTGTGGTATCCCATCTGGTCCCCCAAGCCTGCCAGGAGTGACTTCTGAGCTCAGAGTCAGTAATAACTTTTGAGTGCTGCCAGGTGTGGTCCCAAAACAAAATAGAACAAACAAAAAATAAACCACAACAGTGTCTTTGTTTTGTTGGCACATCCAGCAGTGCTCAGAAGTAGCTCTCAACAGCGACTGCCCCAAATTCCCAGGCTGAAATAAGCAATGTTGAATTTAGGCCAGAAGAAGCAAGAGCTAGAAAAGAATACAACTTCAGGGGTCAGAGCAATAGCACAGCAGTAGGGCTTTTGCCTTGCAAGTAGCTGACTCAGGACGGGCCTGGGATCAATCCCGACATCCTATATGGTCCCCCAAGCCAGGAGCAATTTCTGAGCGCAGAACCAGGAGTAACTGCTGAATGTCACATGGTGTTGGCTCAAAAACAAAATGAAACAAACAAAACAAAAAAACAACTTCAGGCCCATCAAGATAGTTCAATGGCTGAGTACAAATTCTGCAGCCTGTAAAAGGCTGGACATCCATCCCCAAGCACTATGATTGACCCCTGAGCACCATCAAGTACGAAATAAAGAATACAACTTCATGGAGGTCAGAGAGATAGCACAGTGATAGGGTGTTTGCCTTGCACGCAATCAATCCAGGACGAATGGTGGTTCGAATCCCTGCATCTTATGTGGTCCACCATGCCTGGTCCAGGAGCAATTTCTGAGAGCAGAGTCAGGAGTAACCCCTGATCGCTGCTGGGTGTGGACAACCCCCAAAAAAATACAACTTCAGAGATTCTGAATGATGAGGTCTGAGTGGACTTATCTTTTTATTTTTAAGAAAAAACTGAGGGGAGGGCCTACATTTGGCTGTGCTAGGGGCTAACACCCAGCTCTCAGCTCTGTTCAAATTGAACAAGGGTCAGCTGCATGCCAGGCAAGCATCTTAAACCTCCGTTATTATTTCTCTCATTGTGTTCCATTTACAAAAGATTGGAATTTGTGTGTAAACACAACAAAACCAAGAATTTTTGGACTAACTAGACTATCATTTAGAAAAAAAAAAAAAAAAAAAAAAAAAAAAAAAAAAAAAAAAAAAAAAAAAACAACAACTAAAAGAAAAAAAAAAGAAAAAAAGATACTGCCTGGCACCCAACCATGGCAGACCTCCTACTCAAGCCAACAGTATACCTCAAACACTACATAATGTGGTACAAAAACCCAAAAGGAAAAAAAAAAAAAGCAAAATGTGAAGGAAACAAAAGCAGAAGACTGAATGATTAATATGCTGGATTGGAGAGGGAAGGATCAAAAGGGATTTAGAGACTGAACTGGTAACAAAGTAGATGTGGGAACAATAAAAGTTTCCAATTTTTCTACCCAACCAATTCGATGGGGTCATTAACTGACTGGAGAAAGTAAAAGTAAAACATCTATTTTTTACTTGCCTAGGAACAACAGAAAGAAAAGATCAGTGGCTTTTGGCACTTTGGCACATGTTAAAATACATGTTACCTGGAACCAATGAGGATTAAGTTAAATAAGCTGTCAGGGGCCGGAGAGATAGCATGGAGATAAGGCCTTTGCCTTGCATGCAAAAGGTCAGTGGTTCAAATCCCAGCATCCCATATGGTCCCCAAGCCTGCCAGGAGCGATTTCTGAGCATAAAGCCAGGAGTAACTCCTAAGCGCTGCCGGGTGTGACCCAAACAAGTTGTCAGAGTTGAGGAATAACCACTGAAATATCCAGATTCAAAAATGGAACTGTAGGCAGCTCCCCACCAGGTACAAAGGCACAAGGACCAAGATGTCAAAGCCCAACGCTAGCAGGGCATGGTGGGGTATAGCCCAAAACCAAGAATTCAAAAATGAACAGATGGGGGCCCGGGAGATAGCATGGAGGTAAGGCGTTTGCCTCTCATGCAAAAGGTCATCAGTTCGAATCCCGGTGTCCCATATGGTCCCCCGTGCCTGCCAGGAGCAATTTCTGAGCATGGAGCCAGGAGTAACCCCTGAGCACTGCTGGGTGTGACCCAAAAACCAAAAAAAAAAAAAGAAAAGAAAAAAAAGAACAGATGGAGGGGTTGGAGAGATAGTATGAAGGTAGGGCATTTGCCTTGCATGTAGAATGTCGGTTCGAATCCCGACATCCCATATGGTCCCCCGAGACTGCCAGGAGTGATTTCTGAGCAGTAGAGCCTGAGCACTGCTGGATGTGACCCAAAAACCGAATCCCCCAAAAAAAATCACGAAGGAGAGCTAGCAGCACACATACTAATACTGTCTCTCCTTCCTTCTTCGTCCTTGACAACCACTTCCTTCTGATGGTCCTGAGCAATCTGACTGGAATTCTCTTTGTCACTTGAGGGGGAGTCACAGGCCCCATCGGATTTCTTTTCTGCGGCCTCTTCGTCTGCTTTCTCCAATGGATGAATCTTCACGATCCGCACCTTGAGCATTTTTTCCTTCCCAACCTAGAGAGCAGATAAAAGAGAGAATCAAAGGCAATGAATTAAAAGTAGAAACTTAAGAGCTGGGCTCGTAGCTCAGTGGTGGGTACTTGCCTTGTGTGTGTGAAACACTGACTTTCATTACCAGAAGAGCAAAACACAGCAACAAAAAAATGGCAAAGGCAAAAGACCTCGACAGAAACCTAGTGCAAGGAATAAGCTTTGCATAAGACTGAGATAATACAGTGGGGAGAGTGCTTGCCTTGTAAATAGCTGATCTGGTTGGATTCCTGGAACCTCATATGGTCTCCTAAGCACTGCCAGAAGTGATTCCTGCCTGCAGAGCCAGGAGTAACCCTTGAGGTGTGGCCCTAAAACCAAAATAAATGAGCCCAGTTTGGAGCTGGAGCAAAAAGTATAGCGGGTAGGGTGCTTATATTGTATGCATCAAATCTGATTTTGATCCCTAACGCTACATATGGGCCCCAGGAGTGATTCCTGAGCAGACAGGAGATATCCCTGAGCATCACAAGGAGCTCCCTAAGCACAGAACCAGGAGGAAACTTCAAGGAGAATGAAGTAGGCCAAAAACTAAAATAAAAATAATTAAAATTCAAAATACAGGGGGCGGAGAGATAACATGGAGGTAGGGCATTTTCCTTGCATGCAGAAGGACATTGGTTCAAATCCCAACATCCCATACTGGTCCCCGAGCTTGCCAGGAGCGATTTCTTTTTGGGTTTTTGGACCACACCCATTTGATGCTCAGGGTTTACTCCTGGCTTGGGTGGACCATATGGGACTCCCGTGGTCCTTCCTGGTCCTTCCTTGGTTAGTGCTTGCAAGGCAGACAACTTACCTCTAGCACCACCTCAACGCCCCCCCCCCAGGAGCGATTTCTGACCGTAGAGTCAAGAATAACCCCAGAGCACTGCCGAGTGTGACCCAAAAACAAAACAAAAAAATACAAATTACAAATAAGCACTTACCTCAAAATCACACTCTTCTCCCACAGCATATTTGGTCATGATCTCCAACCAGGCAGAGTCCACTAACTTTTCCAAGGAGGCAGTATTATGGTGAACCATTTCCAGAACAAGTTTTTCATACCAGGTGGGGAACTCCTCCTTCAAACTGAACAGATTATCAATTAGTCAGACATCCCAGAAAAGCCTATCTTGAGAGAATTAGGTTAGGTTGACTCAAGCATTTCTTTAGGAAATATATGCACAATACTAAGAAATACTAAGATTAAAAATCAGAACAAGCAGGCTGGAACAATAGCACAACAGTAGGGTATTTGCCTTGCTGACCCAGGATGAACCTGGGTTTGATGCCCGGCATCCCATATGGTCCCGAGCCAGGAGCAATTTCTGAGCGCAATAACCAGAAGTAACCCGAGTGTCACCGGGTGTGGGACCCCCCACCAAAAAAAAAATCAGAACAAACATGCAAGACCCCAGGGACCTATCCCTAGCCCAGCATAATTCCCTGAGCACAGTGCAGGGAGTTGCCCCCAAACACCACCAGAACTGACCCAAAATGACAAAAATAAATTAACCAGAACTGAGAGAAAGTTCAAAGTAGTGTCGAGTATGTTCACATGTGGGAGGCCCATATTTGATCCCCAGCACACGAACCCACAAAAACACCTAAGATTTAACTACCAAGCACCAAGCCAGGAGTGGTCCCCAAGTACCCACAGGGTAGTAGAAGATTTTAAAAAAAATGGTGATGAGGCCAGAGCAGCAACAAGAAAAGTGGTTAAGTCCAACCCAATTTTGATCCCCGCATCCTATATGGTCCTTCAAGCCCGCCAGGAGTGATTCCCGAGTGCAGACCCAGGTATGGCCCCCAAATCAAAACAAATCCAAAGACCATGTAAGACACAGGGAAAAAAATAGGATGCACTCAGTCACTTGAGCTGTGTCTGATCCAAGCAGAACACTTTTCCATTCAAGCAGCTGTCTTTGCAGAAGATTTTTCCTGTTATGTGTGAATTGTTTATTCACATCCTTCAGGCAGGATCCCGAAAACTAATTGTCGAGCTAGAGATAGCTCAGCAAGCTGGTGTAAATGTTCTACATACATGCTGGCAGGAGCCACACGTTCAATCCAGCACGGTCCCCCAGCAAGGAATGGCCCCCCAAAAGGGTTGTGGGAAGGCCCCGACCACCCCAAGGGTACCCCCAAAATAAAAATGACCTAATTATATTACGTTGCAATCAACACAACGCTTTCAATTAGCATTCCCAAAATATCTTAAGATGGCCAGAATTTTCATTCAGGAATAATTAATATGGTAAAACCATGAGTTGAACTCCAAAGTCCCTTTGCAAAATAAAAAGTGACATACTGGGGCCGGAGAGATAGCATAGCACCATTTGCCTTGCACGAAGCCAATTCATGGCCTAAGGTAGTTTGGTTTGAATCCCGGTCCCCTGTGCCTGTCAGGAGCTATTTCTGAGCAGATAGCCAGGAGTAACCCCTAAGCACTGCCAGGTTTGTACCCAAAACAAAAAATGACTTATCGTTTTTCTTTTCTCAAAATAAAAAAAAAAAAAAGAGGCCCAGAACGATAGCACAGCGAGTAGGGTGTTTGCCTTGCATGTGGCAACCCAGGTTCAATCTCTAGCATCCTGTATATCTCACATGGTCTCCTCAGCACTGCTGGGTGTGGCCTAGAGAAAAAGAAGTAGCACTTGGACACTGTGGGCAGTCTGTGCATCATCTCTTTTGAAAAGTAACATTTACCAAAAAGCGGGCCGGGAGATAGCATGGAGGTAAGGCCTTTGCCTTTCATGCAAAAAGGTCATTGGTTCGAATCCCGGTGCCCCATATGGTCCCCCGTGCCTGCCAGGAGCAATTTCTGAGCATAGAGCCAGGAGTAACCCCTGAGCACTGCCGGGTGTGACCCAAAAACAAACAAACAAACAGAAACAAACAAAAACAAAAAAACAAACATTTACCAAAAAGCACCAAGATATTCATTGATAGTGTCTTTATTATGACAGCAGAAGCAAGCCAAATGAAATGGGCAGTGGTTAACAAATCAATCTAACCACTATCCAGTTTTGGGGAGCCACATCTCGAAATGGTCAGGTGTGACTCTATGGCTCAGGGTCCTGGAGTTTGAACCTGGATGGCCTTGTGCTTACAGTAAGTCTTAACTACCTCAACATAATCAATTTTAATCAGGTTGTTAATACTTGTGCTACAGGTCAAAGAAAAGAGTCAGATACGCAGTTCATTAATATTTTATACTTTTTTTCTGTTTTAATTTTTGGCCACACCGGCAGCACACACTCAGGGGTAGCTACTCCTGGCTCTGTACTCAGAAATTACTCCTACATGGCTCAGGGAACCATATGGAATGCCGGGGACTGAACCCCGGATCTGGCACATGCAAGGCAAATGCCTTACCTACTCTGCTATCGCTCGAACTCCAGTTAATTAACATTTTAGCACAACGAGAAACTACTAATTATTCTATTTTTTTGTTTTGGTTTGGTTTTTGGGTCATACCCGGCAGTGCTCAGGGGTGTTACTCCTGGCTCTCTACTCAGAAATCTCTCCTGGCAGGCTCAGGTGACCATATAGGATGACAGGATTCGAACCACCGATCTTCTGCATGCAAGGCAAACGCCTTACCTCCATGCTATCTCTCTGGCCCCTAGTTATTCTATGTTGTTCAAAACTATTACTATTCCAACTGACTGCTAAAGTATAATCTTATATTCCCTTAAATTAGCTGCTACTCCCTAGCCACAATCTCATCATCCTGACACTGCCTCTGTATTCTCTCCCTTCCACTCCAGTAGCTTAACTAACTTTACAGGATATCCCTAAACTTTATTACTTGAGTCCTTTCCTGGCTTTCATGTGTGCATTACTACTGATGGTGTTTATAGGATCATAAGGGGTGCCAAAGATCAAACCTGAATTGGCGGCATTTGTTCTGTGCATGAAATTCTATCATTACGAGCACTGCAAATGACAGTGACTCAATCTGAAAAATTCCTAACTTAAGGGTCTGGAGAGAAAGCACAGCAGTAGGGCATTTGCCTTGCAAGCAGCTGATCCAGAACCAATCAAAGGTGGTTCGAATCCCGGCATCCCATACAGTCCCCCCATGTCTGCCAGGAGCGATTACTGAGCAGATAGCCAGGAGTAACCCCTTAGTGTCATCAGGTGTGGCCCAAAAAACAAAAACAAAAAAAAAAGGGGTTTAATCCAGGGAAGCACACCCAGTAGAGATCAGGGTTACTCCCAGCTCAGTGCTCAGGAGTCATTCTTTTTTTTTTTTTGGTTTTTGGGTCACACCCAGCCGTGCTCAGGGGTTACTCCTGGCTCCATGCTCAGAAATTGCTCCTGGCAGGCACGGGGGACCATATGGGGCACCGGGATTCGAACCGATGACCTTTTGCATGAAAGGCAAACGCCTTACCTCCATGCTATCTTCTGGGCCCCTCAGGAGTCATTCTTAATGGGGCTCAGGAACAGTGCAGCATTGGGATGGCATATGAATGGATGGGAGGGAGGGCCCGGCATGCAAAGCTGGACTACAGTCCTGTTTCAGTGTCAAGAAAAGATTTGGGGAGGGGGCATTTGGGCCATATCTGACAGCATTTGGGGGCTTAGTCCCAACTCAGTACTTTAGCAGCACTAATGGACCATGTGATGGGGGTGGGGGATAGGATTGGCCACATGCAACCCATTGACTTATCCCGTATTCTAACTATTGAGACTTTTGTTTTAGCCTCTGGGTCACATTAAGCAGTGCCCAGGTATAAAAATATCTGAAAAAACTAGTATTCTGTACCTTAGTTTCTTTCTAGTTCATTTTGTTTTGGAGGCACATCTGACAGTGCTCAGAAGACCACATGGAGTGCCAGGGATCAAAACCAGGCTGGTCACATGCAAAGCAAGCACCCTAGCCACTTGGTTTATGGCTCCGGCTCCTGTATTCCTTTTAGCTTATCCAACTTCCTTTGTATAGAGTCACAGTTCCAGAGTATTCATGAGGGAAAAAGGTGCTAAAAGTTGTTACTTACAGTTCAGCTACTTCTTGCTCCTCTTCCCAGGCTTCCTTGTGTGTTAGCTGGCTGCTTCCAGTGCTTTTACATGTCCAAATGCGCTCACTGTACCTTTCCAAGCGGGCTTCGTACTCTCTGTCAGCAACGGCTCAGGAAAACAGTACTCAGACACCACAGACAAATCCAAAGACTTACATTTTTCTAAATGTTCAACATTCTTTTTAAATAATGGACAGCATAAAAGGAAATCTCTTGTATTTCAATTTAGAAATACAAACAAGATTAAGACTAAAGTATGAAGGCCTGGAGTGACAGGATAGCAGAGAGGGTGTTAGCCTTGCAAAAAGTCAACCAGGTTCTATCCTTGACATCTCATACGATCCCCAGAGCTGATAGGCATTACCCCTGAGCCAGAGCGATATTATAGCAGGTAAGACATTATTATAGGTAAGAGTTCAACTCACCAGCATCCCATAATGGTCACTTAAGCACTGGCAGGGAGAATTCCTGAGTGCAGATCCAGGAGTAACCCAAGCACTTCTAGTCATGGCCCCAAAACAATAGTAATAGTAATAGTAGTAATAATAATAGCTTTGCATGCTCATGGTCTAGGTTCGACCTGGCACTGTCCGTAGAACATCACTAAAACACCACAATGAGTATCAAGCCAGAAACCCTGTGCAATCACTGCAGATGAACAAAGAAATAAAAATCCTACAAAGCTGAGAGATGTCCTGAAAGACTAGAATACTGGAGGCTGGGTTTAATCCCTGGCAAGGCATGTTACTCAGAGCACCAAGATGGGGGTAGCACAGAGCATCTCTGGATATGGCCCCAAAATAAACAAACACAACAAAAATCAAGAGTGGAATATGAATGAGTAGAATGCCCATCTTATAGACATTGGGCTGGAGTCTGATTTCCTGTACAGAGATGCCAGGGATCCCTGGCATACACCCAAGCATACAGGCCCCTGGATGTCACACAAAGGGAAGGGGAAGTAGAGTCAGCAATCTTTTTACAAAGTGAAATGGTAGGGCCAGAGCCATCACACAGTGGGTAGGCTATTTGTCTTGCATGCAGACAACCCAGGTTCAATCCGGCAACCCATATGGTCCCCAGGAGCCCTCCAGAACTGGACGTAGAGCCAGAGTAAGCTCTAAGTACTGCCAGCCAGAGTAAGCTGCGTACAACCAAGTGTGGTCCAAAAGCGAAAATAAAAACAAACAGTATAGAACCCCTCATCTCTCCAGTTTAGTTGTCTTTAGGACTGGACAAGTGAACCTAACTAAAGAGAGCTAAAGTAGAGGGTGTTTGCATGTGCTGAGACCAGTTAGATCACCCAACACACCACATATGGTCCCAAGCACTGCGTGAAGTGACCTCATCCCCATAACTTTTCTTACTGCTGATATGCTAATAATTTCTATCACCTACTTCTCCATTTGGACATGCACAACTCAGTGTCAAAGCATCCCAAATTGAACGCCTCAGACTTACTAAAGTCTAAACATCCTCCTGCTTAATCAAAACAAACAAAAAAAACTCCTGTTCCTCTCTCCATCAGTAGAAAACCGAGATTACACATAAGGACCAAGAACGTGGCCTTGCAAGTGTGAGGCCCAGGCTTTTTTTTTTTTTTTTGAGGCCTGAGCTTTGAGCCCCAGCAACATGTGGTTCCAAAACCCTGCTGGACGCAGCCCCTAAAGACAGATATTATACTTGACTCCAACAGCCAATCCTGTCAATGCTACCGAATTTATTTCCAAAATCTAATTATACTTCCCTCTGCTTCAAGAGCTGGGCCATCTACTCCATCCCAGCATCTGGAGTCTGTGTTTTGCAATGGTTCGCCTCAGTGGGCCAGGCACCAGAGCTCAGATCAAGACTGCAGATTCCCCCCCTCAGTACTGTGGGACCTTCCTGACGCACTGCCTCACCCATTAGCCTCCTGTAAGCCAAAGGGGGCCTCATGGACTGTGTGAGGCAACTCTCTCCCATGTGCACCTTTTACTGAGCGTACCCAGCTTCACTGAGTCACTTGAGTCACACGACCGAACCTTCATTGTTTTGGGGGTAAGGATGGGAAAGATAGTACTGAGTAGAGAGCATGCTCTGTATGGGGTTCACTCCCCAGCATCAGTCTCTCTCACCATCACCAGGAGTGAGCACTGAGCATACCAGGTAGGACCCCCACCAAAAGATAAATTTTGGTGATATTTTGGTGATATGGTGACTTGAACTCCAGAACCTCACTCATGCAAAGCAAGAGCTCCTCCAGTCCTGAGTTACCTCCCCTACTCTCTTCTTGCCATCTTTTTTTTTTTTTTTTTTTTTTTTTTTTTCCGTTTTTGGGCCAAACCTGGTGACAGTCAGGGGTTACTCCTGGCTATGTACTCAGAAATTGCTCCTGGCTTGGGGGACCATATGGGACACCGGGGGATTGATCCACGGTCTGTCCTAGGCTGAGGGCAAGGCAGACACCGTACCACTTGCACCACTGCTCTGGCCCCTTTCTTGCCATCTCTTTAAAATTTTGCAGGTTTTGTCGATCTCCCCAGCAGTACTGGGAAAACCATGCAGGGTGGAGAATGCAACTAGGGGACTGTATGAGTTCTGAATTTGTTTGGTTTGTTTTTTGGGTCACACTCTGCAATCTCATGGGGAACTCCTGGCTCTGCACTCAGGAATCACTCCCGGCTAGCTCAGGAGACCATACAGGATGTCTGGGATCAATGGCAGGGACGGAACCTGGGTAAGCCTGTGAAAAGCAAGCTCTATTCCAACTATACTATGATGATTCCAGCCCCACGTGGGCCCTGGGTTTCATCCTCAGTACTTCACACTAGAGTGTGGCTAAGTAGCTGACCACAGGCCTAGACTGTGAGGCCGAGGATTCGTGCCTCAACACTGCAAAACAAAAAAAGCAAACATCAAACAGTCCTCAATTCTTCATCTAACCAAACACTCTGCAGATTTGGAGGTGGGCCTGGAATCCCCTCTCAGCAATTCTTGGCCATCCACCCCCAGGGATCATAGACTCTGATAATAGTAAAACATCCACAGCTGACACCAGTTCAATACCCAGCACCACATACAAACCCACCAAGCAACATCTGAAGTGATTCCTGAGCAGAGAGCAAGGACTAAGATTTGAGCATCCCCCAGTATGCCCTCATCCTTCCAAAGTCATGTAGTTTTCTCTAGCTGGTTCTGGTATTAGAAAAGCATAAAGTATGGCTGACAAGACAGTAAAATGAGTAGGTTCAATCCCCGGAACCTTGAGTCCCTTCAGAAGGAATTCCTGAGCACAGAGCCATGAGTAAGGTCAGAGCACCACTGGGTGGCTTCCCACCCCCAAAATATAAAGAGAGTACAATGCAGACTAAACCTGCCCAGTCAGCCTGTGTCCTAGAGAAAGAAAACCTCTTTACAATTCTGCTTCCATTTTGTTTTTCCTAATTATAACCAGTAGAAACTCTACTTTTGGGTTACACCTGGCCCTGCTGGTGTGGAGGGAGAGGGTATCCCTCCCAGAGATACTCAGGGGACCATGTAGTGCTAGGGATAAACCTAGGACTCCAAAATACAAAGCATCTACTCAGAAGGTTGAGTAATCACTCTAGCCCTAGAAATTTCTTTCAAGGGAGTGAGGAAGAGGCTCTCACACCTGACTATAAAGGTGTGTGTGTGTGTGTGTGTGTGTGTGTGTGTGTTATTCTCAGGAGACCATGAAATAATGCACACCAAATCCAGGGCCAGCATCAAGCACTCTAGCCAAAGACCTTTCACCTCACCCTTAAATGGCATTGCCCCACATTGACTGCATTCTAAACATCTCAAAATGGATGCCCTCTGGCAATGGCTCCTTTTTCTAAGTATAGGAGGTAAGATCCAGGTACTCTACTGCTGAGTTATATCCCTAGCACCATCGCTGAAAATTTGGAATTGATGTGTTAATTTCAAGTGTCTCACATTGCAATTTTTACCCAATTTAAGTCCCAAGTTTTCAATAGTTTTTTTGGTTTTCTTTGTTGTTTGCTTTGGCATCACACCTGGCAGTGCTCAGAATTCAGTTCTGGAGGAGCTTGGGAAACTGTAAGGTGCCAGGGATTGAACCCAGGTCATCAACCGGCAAGCAAGCACCTCAGGGCCTGCTGTAGTACTATCTTTCTTGCTCCAATAGGGATTCTTTTGAAATGCACAGGACTCTTGTCCTAATCATTAATAAAGATAAAGCAATAACAACAAAAGATAGACCTGAGTGGTAATACAATAAGTAGGTGGGGAACTTGTCTTGCATATTGCTGTCCTGGGTTTGACCCCCAGCACCACACAATGGGTCCCCCAAGCATGTCCAAAGTAATACCTTACCTTAGTACAACAAAGTGAGGCACTAAAGATTGTATGTGGTGATGGTATTTGAACTATTTTCAGGACCTAAGCTGCCTGCAAAACAAGCACCTACTCTGTACTATCTCCCCAGCCTTCCTGTCATTTATTTTATTACTTTTTCCTCCCTTTTTGGGCCACACTTGGTGTTGCTCAGGTTTCATACCTGGACATTCTGAGGATTGTATGTAGTGATGGGATCTGAACCATTTCAGGATCAAAGCTGCATGCAAAGCAAGCACTTACTCTGTACTATCTCTCCAGCCTTCCTAGCATTATTTATTTTGGACCCTGAGCACCACCAAGTGTGGCCCAAAAAGGGAGGGGGAAATATATAATATATATATACATTTTTATATATATAGATGCCTCCAAATCATAATGTCAGATTTTAGGTTACTCTCAAATAACTCTTCAGAGCAAACCCCAACTGAGACTTAAGTTTCAGTAACCACAGCACAAATAATCACAGACAAAATGTAAAAACAGGGGCCAGGCTGTGGCGCTGGAGGTAAGATGCCTGCCTTGCCTGCGCTAACCTAGAACGGACCACGGTTCGATCCCCCGGTTCCCATATGGTCCCCCATGCCTGCCAGGAGCGACTTCTGAGCTAATAGCCAGGAGTAACCCCTGAGCGTCACCGAGTGTGGCCCAAAAACAAAAACAAAACAAAACAAAACAAAAAGTAAAAACAATTCTTTAAAGATAGTGAAAGCTAAAACTGGTCAAATATTTTCAAATCCTAGAGGCTGCCAAACTTATTTGGCCTACCAATGTCTAGAGAAGGGGGATTCACTCAGTAAGTCCCTGAAAATCAATCTTTAATCGAAGAGTAAATGCCCCTTAATTGCACTACCACCCAAACTGGGCTATTCCAGAAACCACCCCTTCCAGTGGACCATCTGCCCCAACTTTCCCAGAAGCTTGAAAGTTGCCTACAAAGCCAGAGTCATAGTTCAGTGGGGAGGGCATTTGCCTCCCATACTCATAACCTCGGTTCAATCCCAGCACCTCAAATAGTCCCCCATCCCCAGCAGGAATGATTTGGAGCACAGCCGGTGGGACCCCCCAAAAAGGGGGGCGGAGCGGTGGCGCTAGAGGTAAGGCGTCTGTCTTGCAAACACTAACCTAGGATAATACTGTGGTTTTATCCCCCGGTGTCCCATATGGTTTCCTCAAACCAGGAGCGATTTCTGAGCGCAAAGCCAGGAGTAACCACTGAGCTTCAATGGGTGTGGTCCAAAACAAAAACACACAAAAAAAAAAAAAAAAAAAGAAAGGGGGGAGGTATCCTGTTTACCAGAAAATTTTGACTGTTTTGTTCTAACCTTGTAAAAATTGTTTCTTTTTTTTTTTGGTTTTTAGCTATACCCAGCAGCACTCAGGGGCTACTCATGGTTTTACCAACGAAATCTATCCTAGCAAGCTCAGGGAACCATATAGGAAGCTGGGGATCGAACCCCGGGTTAGCCCCAGGTTCACTAGATGCAAAGCAAATGCCCCACTGCTGTGCTATTGCTCTGGCCCAGCATTGTTTCTTTATAAGTACCTGATAGTATATGATAGCCTGAAAGGAAGCAGTCCAGAAAGTACTGGGGTTAAATAAATATAATTAAAACCCTCAGATTTAAAACTAAATGATAAAGCACCTAATCAAGATTCTTACTTTTTGTTTTGTTTTTCAGGCCACACCCATTTGATGCTCAGGGGTTACTCCTGGCTAAGGACTCAGAAATTGCCCCTGGCTTGGGGGAACCATATGGGATGCCTGGGGATCAAATCGAGGTCTTTCCTTGGCTAGTGCTTTGCAAGGCAGAGACCTTACCTCCAGTGCCACTTCGCAGGACCCCCTAGTCAAGATTCTTAAGATCTGTTTTGTGTGGGGGCTGGGGAGCTACAAAGACAGTACAGCAGAGAGAGCATTGGCCCTGCACATGGTCGACCAGGGTTTTATCCTTAACATCCTATATGGTCCCCCAGCACCACCAGAAGTGATTCCTAAGTAGCCAGAAGGAACCCCTAAGTATCCCTGAGTGTGGCCCAGCCCCCAAATTTATTTTTAAAAGAATTCAGTATCCTAACTGTCCATAAAATAGTGCCCTGCCACTTCAGCTTTACTCCTAAAACTTGCTCTCATCTCTCATGCTTGGAATTAGGCTCTATTCTAAAACCTAACATTCCTTTCTCACTGTCTTCATATATAAATACCACAAAGAGGGGCCGGGCGGTGGCGCTGGAGGTAAGGTGCCTGCCTTGCCTATGCTAGCCTAGGACGGACCGCGGTTCGATACCCCGGTTCCCCATATGATCCTCCGTGCCTGCCAGGAGCGACTTGAGCGCATAGCCAGGGGTAACCCGAGCGTCACCGGGTGTGGCCCAAAAACCAAAAAAAAAAAAAAAAAAAGATCATAAATTAAGATAATTAAAGCAAAATAACAAAATGACCATCTATAGCTGTCGCTTATAGATGATAGCTGTCTGTCTCATCTTGTCTTCAACATTCTGTGTACCACTGGTCAGAAAGAAAATATAAAAGGTAAGGTGCCTGTGGGGAGAGAGCTATAGCTTAGCAAAGCCAGGAGGGCTTTTGCCTAGCACATAACTGACAGAGGTTCAATATTGAGCATCCCATATGGTGCCGTGAGCACCACCAGAAGTGATTCCTGAGTGTGGAGCTAGGTTACTGATGCTGGGCGTATGTCACACACACACACAAACACACACACACACACACCGAAAATAAATAAATAAAAATGGGAGACTGCCAAGGGGGTACTTGCATGTTTTCCTTTTTCTCCTAAAAGGAGAAGAGGTCAGTCAAATAAATGTGGGGACCTCTGAGCTAATGTCTAACTTCTACCACTACTCTTAGAACGGACTGCAATGGTTTGATCCCTCGGCATCCCATATGGTCCCCTAAGCCAGGAGTCAGGAGTAATCTCAGAGCGTGACCAGGTGTGGCCCAAAAAGCAAAAATCATACAAACCCCAAAACTAAAAGTTCAATAAACATCACCAATGATTTGCAATACACAGTCATTCAAAGAACTGTACACAACTAAACTATAAGATACACAATGCTTTAAAAACATTTGGGGGTGAGGTTTGGGCCACACCCGGCAGTGCTCAGGGGATACTCCTGGCTGTCTGCTCAGAAATAGCTCCTGGCAGGCACAGGGGACCATATGGGACACCAGGATTCAAACCAACCACCTTTGGTCCTGGATCGGCTGCTTGCAAGGCAAACACTGCTGTGCTATCTCTCCGGGCCCTTAAAAAAGTATTTTTTTTTTTAAATAAATAAGCACCATTTTTGGAAGGGGCCAGAGAGACAGTAAAACGGACAGGGCAAGTATCTGACCAAAGTCGATCCCTGGCCCCCCAAACGGTTCCCTGTGCAATACCAAGAGTAATCAGTCCTAAGAGCCAGGAAGAAGTCCTAAACACCATCAAGCATACCCCTACCCCTAGTAACCACCAAAACCATAAATTTTAAGTCAATAAAATGTCACATATAAATTTGCTACAGAATATACATGCAGCTAAAACATTACAAAAAATCAAAGTATCCTATTAAAAGTTGTAAATATGAAGTAACAATACTTCAAATGTAGCTGTTTCCCAACCACGTATTTGCTCTCCTCAATGAAATCACTAATAGCCTAATAAAGAAAAATGCCAATCCCCCAACCACAGCCTGCAATTGCTCCAAACCATCCTCAAAGTGCTTCCACTCTCAAATTCCTAAGGGAGCAATTGCCCCAATGTGAAACAAGTTAAGAATTCCTTTGTTAAGAGTCGCCAACTACTAGTTTAATACATCTTAAAAATGAAAAACTGTTAGGAAATGCCACTTTTAAAAGATGTCTTTTCATCGAAAGAAACTCCTCAGATAATTCATGATGATGATTTCTATCACTGATAAGAAAAGTCGGCCTCTCTGGCACTAAGCTAGCACACGAGCTATCTATCTACAAGCCTTTTTTCATGACTCAGTTACCTACTAGAACATTCTCTCTCCCACGTTTCTCCACTAAAACCTGATGGGGAAGAGTTTGGAAACCCGTACCCGAAAAAAAATATGCATGCCAAAATCAAGGGCCCAAAAGATGGTACCTGAATGACATTTAGTGGAATATGGCAGATTCCCACAAGTCATTTTTCACACCACTGGATGTATTTGGGAATTTTATTATTATTTTTAAAAAGGACATCTTTCAAATAATCTGGATTCGATAGAGGTCTACTCCAAACATTTAAAAATCCTAATGGGGGAGGGGGGAGGAAGCTCTCGCAGTTACTACTTCTACCTTCCTTCCACATCAACATGATCAACCGGACGGACTCTCTGAGCCCACCTGGACAGGCTCCTAGATTCCCTTCATCAATGACAGGTTTGACATCTTCAAAAGCCTCCCTCCCTGGCAGGCCTACTTGCTCTGGGGGTGCCTGTGGAAGCTTCCCACAGCCACAGGCTGCCCCCCAAAGCGAGGTTCTCCCACGCAGTTATCTAGAAAGATGGATGAGAAACGAAACCGGCGTGCTACAGCCTTAGCAGCTTCCTGCAGTCGGAAACCTAGGACTTCCGAAGGGAAGAGGGGGTGTCGCTCCATGGGACCACCCCCCTTCAAGCTTGCAGCCTTCGAAAGGACCCTCAATTTCGAAATAAACCTTTTGGGGAAAAAAAAA
>PVKC010021627.1:0-18082 GCA_004027635.1 Crocidura indochinensis
ACTGGAAATTGTGTGGAAAGGCCATCATTTAAAAGACCCTATTTACATGAGAAACTGCTGCCTATTTCCATGTGTTTCTATCTGGACAATGTCAGATACCATTCCATGAAGCCTGGCCCTCAAGTCAAAGAAGGAAATTATATAGAAGAAAGGACTATTATCCAGGAAACACTCAGGAACCCAGAGGTCAGTGAGTTCACCATCTATGAGAGATTGCAGAATCCTTTGAAATCCTCCACCTGTTAGGTCTTCCCCAGTATTCCTGGATCTCTCATCCTACTTAGGAACAAAGAACCTTTTCAAGATGGTATCTGCTGTGCTTTTGTGTCCAGATAAGCAAGGAGCAAGGAGATATACCCTCCTGTCAAGTTCCAAGGGGAGAAAAATCAGAAAGAGGAAATGTCAGCATTTGGATGCCAATGGAATAGAAAAATATAAAATATACACAGCTGGGAAAGGAGGCAGTAAACATGTCTGGTGTAAGCTAAGATTAGCTGAATGCTATATTAGATCTCAACTAGCCACACATCTTTCTTTGTTAAACTTGAGTTCCAGCCACCTGCCCTAAGAATGGGAAGTGAAAAATGTGGGCTCCAACTGACCCCCTATGTTTAAAATGAAGAGATTTCAGGGCTGTATCAGTCACTTAAGGCTAATATTTAGATTTCCTTTAGATTGCACTGTCGTCAACGGTTGTTCAGCCTGAGTTGCTTAGACAGTAGATTCTGGTTCTAGCTGCCATTTCACATTATGCTAATGTATATGAGGAGCTGTCTCCCTGGATACCGTAGCAAATTGCCAGCTGAATCATAGAAAATGCTGTCAACTTTTTTTCAAGTTCCCATTTTTGCTTTGCCATTGTGTGTAGCCAAGAGAAACCAGAATTTGGGAGGGGGAGATTGGATGTGTGTGGAGCCTGTGTATCAAGCTTGCAGTGCACTGATTTTGCCTCTTTCAGAGAAAGCTGAGGCTTTCTTGTTTCTAAAGCAACCACATGCATGTCTCCATTTTATCTGAAGTCATTTCAATGCCTAAATATCAGTGTCAGTCTTAGGGACTCCGTCTCAGAGCCAGCAGAGGGAGAAAGAGAACACCAAAACTGATTTTCTATTGATTCTTTTCCAAATCAGAGCCTGAACCAATGGACATTTGCTGACATCTGCAAGAATAATATATAAACCACATGGCTCCACCCAGGCAGCCACTTTGTAGGAGATGGTCACTGTCTGGGTGAGGAATCGATGGCCCTATGCTTGTAAATTCACTGATTGTTGTCCCTGCTTTCTTCTCTCCTTGAGTGATCGGCCCTCTCCAGCAAACAGGTTCTTTGTCTATAATATTAGGAGAAGGAGTCAAATGACCTCGAAAGTCCTTTTCAGCCCAAGCATTCTAAGGTTCTTTTTTGGTCTTCACAGGGTTCCTATTTCCTTAGAATCAGGGATTACTTCTGATAACCTAGTGAAGTTCTTCCAGGTCAAAGACACTAGGCAGTGATGGCTAACCTTTTTGAGCGCAAGTGCCCAAACTGCCACATAAAACCAAAGAATGCCTGATCCTCCCAATGGCCAGTTCAGCCCTGTTGCCAGGTCAGCTGCAAAGCAGAGACCGGCACACTCGCCTCCCACCACGCTCACATCTTAATTTCGGACTTCCCCGCGTGCCAACTTGCAGGGCCTTCTTGTGCCACAGCTGGCATGCGTGCCATAGGTTCACCATCGCAGCTAGAGCATGTAGGAGTGAGAGACAGCTACATCAGAGAATGTAGGGGTATCTCTCGATGCACTGGGGATAAGGGTGAGGAAGACACCTCACTTTATTAGACAACCAGTATTAGTGAGAGTTTGAGTTACATAGGAGTATTAGTCTTCTTTGCTCACTACAAACACTTTTCGCACAGTTAACAGTATAGTTGTGTACTACTCAGCAATGGGCATGCATTCTGGGCAACACAACAACACAGTTTGATATACAAGCACCAGAGAATATGGCTATACAAATTTAGAAAGTAATGCCCTTCAACACACTGAGGATTCTAGGAAAGAACACTGTATATACTCTGTACCACTGACCATTACTTAACTATTACTGACCACTACATAGTGATCATCAAATTACATACTACTGAGCATTACTGGTCATTACATTAATCAAAGCATCATTATATAGCTGTGATTTGCACCTGAAAGATAGCTAGTTAGCTACCTTGTTAAAATGTTCTTATCACAAATAACAAACAGCATTGATAATAAAGGTAAGAATTTGTCTATAATATTATGAGAAGGAGTCAAATGAACTTGAAAGTCCTTTTCAGGGTAAATTGTTTGGGGTGATGAGAGAGACATTAGGGCATGGATCATAACTATGGCTTCATAGGTGCATGATTGTCTTCAAATTCCTAGAGCATCACAGAGTAAAATGTACAGTTTTCTTTGCATGTGAATCTATCTCATTAAAAGGCCTTGTATTAAAGGGTCCTATTGCCTCACCCTCATATTTTCACATTGAAGACAGCAACACTGGGTTCTACTGCCCCATGACTGGTCCTTGTTCTGTTTCCTGGAGTTGTGGCAAGAACAGAAGGAGCTGACAAAGAACTGAGGAGAACAGGAACACCATGTCTGTGTGCTGGGATAATGAGAATGACGCTTCTCACAGCTCCTCTGTCCCTTGGCCTGCAATCGGCCTCCTGTTCTGTTATTATGTTGATGGTACAACCATCTATGATGCCATCTGGGAACCTCTTCCATACCCACCACTCCTTGCCCCAGCCTCAACCCTTTTTATCCCCCTCAAAAGGTGAACCAGTGATCAATGTCCTTGTCCTGTAGAAGATTTGATCTGTTTCAGCTTTACCACAGTCTCACTTAGATTAGTGGAGTGAGAACTCACTCAAAAATGCCTATAAAAAGACAAAAAGGAACTTAAGCAAGTGAAGTTGCCATATATGAGGTAGAAATTCAGTATGCGGTTTAATAGAAAGGTACCCCTACCCTACCCAAGCATGCACACAGATATTAAAATTAAATGTTTTAAAGATCCTGGACCCCAGTTTAAATTCCTACCAACAGGGAATGATGGCTTCTTTTTCTCCACATACACTCAGCATTTATTGCTTCTGAGGTTTGTTTATTTATTTTGTTTGTTTGTCTTTGGCTACATCCAGCAGCTTTCAGGTGTTAATCCTGGCTCTGAGCTCCTGGAAGGATTGGGAGACCATAGGGGATGCCAAAGATCAAACTCAGGTCAGACACATGCAAGACAAATACCCTACCCATTGTGCTATCACTCCAGCCCATTTCTGGTAATATATATATATATATACATATATATATATATACATATATATATATTGGTTTGTTAGATATATGGGTACATATATATATATATATATAATAGAGAGAGACCATTCTCATGAGAGTAAAATGACATCTTACTGTGAGTTTGATTTACATTTCCCTGATCATCACTGATGAGCAATTTTTTTTCATCTGCCTGTTGGTCATCTGTGCGTATTCTTAGAAGTTGTCTGTTAAGCTTCTCTCTCTATTTTTGGATGCAGATGTCTGTCTTATTGTTGTTGAATTTTGTTAAGAGGTTTATGTATCCTGGTTATTGGTTTGTTAGATATATGGGTATAAAAATAGTTTATCTAGACTCTATGGAAAACAATATGAAGGTTCTAAAAATATAGATGGAGAGCAACTTTATGACCCAGCAATCTCACTCATAATTATGTAGCCAAAGAACATAAGATGCTAATTTGAAGAGATATATGCTTTCTTGTATTCATTTCAGAGATATTTATAATAGTCAAGATCTGGAAACAACCCAAGTGCTCAATGATAGATGAGTATATAAAGAAATTATAGGAAAAATGCACAATGGAATACTACTCAACTATTAGACAAGATGAAATCTGACTTTTGCTACATGGGTGGAGTTTGGAGGATGTCATGCTATGAAAAATAAGTCAGAAGTAGAAAGACAAATACCAGATGAGCAAAGCAAAGGAATAGATAATGGCTAGTAAAAACAAACCCATACATTTCTTTAAAAGTCCAGGAATACATTTGTTCTGAATCATAATTCTTTTCATTGTCCGAGGGATTTGATAACCATTTATATTATTACAAAATGATTTTCTAATTTTAATAGGTATGAAAGTTCTCTTATCCATAAAGTCTATATTATCTTACAGTAATTGCTTTAAGTCTAACCTCTTTGCCATTTCTCTAATTTTTTATAGAATACTCCTGAGAATGAAGCTATAGCTCTAGGCATATCCCCAAATTCTCAGAGTAGAATTTTGTTTTCATGGTTTTAGCTAAAAAATATCTTGACATATATTAGTGATTTTTTTCTACTGTTGCATTTGTATTTATTGGTGTGAAAATAATGTTTTGAGTAACACATTCGTTATTAACTTTCACTTCAAATCCTCCAGTGAAATGGAAGTTTCTGTACAATGCATACTTTGCCTCACAATGACCAGGTAAGACTTGGGTTTCCCTCTGTTTGTCTCAATAAAGAGAATAAAATAAACAAACAGGAGATAGACAAATAGACACAGAATGTCCAAGTTTTATGGTTACCTGAACAGCCATGAGTGGTCTCAGAGACAGGCCATTTATTCAATATCACATCACTTCCCCATTCAATACTACATCACTGCCCCAGCAGGGCTGACATTGCTCAAGTTGGTATATGAAGGTACATGAAAATCAGATGTTGGGGTAATTTCACATGTGACATCCTTAAAAGTACAGTATAAACTACTGACAATTTCCGGGTTTTTGATCATGTTGTCTCTCCACCTAAAAAAAAAAACCTACAGTTTTATTCTATACTTGCCTGGAACATTTTTGTAACCAGCAAATAGCTGCCATCTATTCTATTCCTTCTGCCATATTATTCTTTCCTAAGTGCATTTCTGAAAACCTTTTGCATTCTGTCATCTAAACTATCTTACCTAGGAGCATATCTCATCTTTGGGGCTTTTTATTAAGGGGCAAAATTCCCATATAATTTTATTGTCTAAGTAGTACTATTTCTTCTCTTTTCCCATCATCAAAAAATGAGATAGGGGAGAGGTACACAGGTAGGTCGCAAAATCAAAGGTGATCAAAACATGCTTTTAGAACAACAATGAGAAGTTGGTCAAATCCTTTCCCCAACTAGAAACAATAAAACTAGAAAATATTTAAATATTTAAAATATTTAAATTGACAAAATAGTAAGTTTGGATATCAATCAATATTTTTCACTACTTGAAAAATGCCAGTTAAGAATAGAATGGTACTGTGCTGCATTTAGACCTGGCACTATTCTTGTCCCACCTCTGGTACCCATGATGCAGTAGTTCAATTATGGTAGAACAAGACATAGAAGTCATCCATTCTGTTGATGGCAAAGGCTGACAATTTAAAGTTGAGCGAAAACAGACCAACAAAACCACTCCCCTGGGCATTGTCAGAAATAATAGCCCTTTTAGTCAAGAGAAAAGTTCATGTTAAAGCCAGCCCGAGGTTGTAATCTGGTTAAGGTAAGCAACTAATGACAGACAGGTCAGCAATGTAACAAAAAGATCTGAAGAAGGAGACATTCACAGTAGATCTTAATAAGCTCCTGCCTGTTGCTTTGCCAAGCTGTGTGCATATATGAGGTTGTGTGTGCTTTCAGGAGTGATCAAAGGAGCCCTAGGAATCCACACAATGCCTACATGTGGGGTCCAGTGCACATACAGAGACACATGAGAACCTAAAGGAAAGAAAAAGCCAGGGAAGACTTGTAAATTATCTCAACATTGAGCATCACCCTCTTTCCACACAAATTCTTCAGTCAATAATGAAGACTTGGGTTGGAGCAATAGCACAGCAGCAGGGTATTTGCCTTGCATGCAGCTAACCTGGGATGGACCCAGGTTTGATCCCTGGCATCTCATATGATCCCCAGAGCCTGCAAGGAGCGATTTCTTAGCACTGTCGGGTATGGTCCCAAAACCATTAATAAATAAATAAATAAATAAATAAATAAATAAATAAATAAATAATGAAGACTTTTTAGATTTAGCTGTTGGGCACAACTTCTAACCAAGCACCAGCTAACCAGTGAGTTAGTCTCACTTAAATGCAATTTAAATTAGTCTTAAAAAATAACTGGAGGTGGGCCAGAAAGATAATACAGTGTACGGGGCACTTGCTTTGCATATGACCAACTCACGTTCAATCCCAGGCACCTTCTATTGTTCCCTGAGCTTGCTAGGAGTGATCCCTAATGGAAGAGCAGGAGTAAACCCTGAGCACTACCAAGTTTGGCCCCAAAACAAAGCAAAACAAAAAAAAAATAGAATAAAATAAAAGCTGAACAGAAGGTCCAGCATCCTTGTATTTGTAAGGAAAACAAATTCTTCTCAGCCAAGACAAGTTCCTGAACAAACAAAAAGCAAACTTTGTGAAAATTTTTCTGCTATGTTATCTCATCATACTCTGGGGGGCGGGGGGAGCATTAATAGTGTCTCTAAGGAGAAGCAGGTGTTAGAATTAGTACAGATTTCAAGGTAACTAGATATTACTTAGTTCTTCAGAGAATTCAGAAAAACCAGGAATATTGCATTTTTTTTGTGGTTTTTTTGGGTCACACCCGGCAGTGCTCAGGAGTTACTCCTGGCTCCATGCTCAGAAATTGCTCCTGGCAGGCACAGGGGACCATATGGGGCACCGGCATTCGAACAGATGACCTTTTGCATGAAAGGCAAACGCCTTACCTTCATGCTATCTCCCGGGCCCCAAATAATGCATTTTTAAAAGTGCTATGACAATAACTTATCCATGGCAAAGAATATCACAAGTTTAGGGATAGAGCTCAAAGAGCTGGAGTGTAAGTCTTGCACACATCAAAGTCCAGCTTTGATTCGTGGCACTATAGGCTCCACCAAGCATCAAGTTCCATGAAGTCCTTGAAGTGACCCAGGGACTGTACTAAGAGAAGGGGTATGAGTACTATGGAGCATGCCCCCTACAAAAAAATCTAGTATCACTAAAACTTTTTTTAATTAGATAGTCTAGGGTTGAAGTATACAAAAATAAATACCACTACAAAAATTTAAAAGATTTAAGATTTGAGGTGGCAGAAGAAAGAATAAGCAAAGCTGAAGATGGACAGACAGTATAAATATAAGTGAAAAGAGTCCCCATGACTAGAGGGTATCATCTGATTTTTTTCTCGTATGTAATAAAAGTTCCAGGAGGGATAAAATGAGAAAGAGAAAAGAAACAGGAAAAAATGCTATCTTAAATATAAGTAGGCAGAAAGAAAAAAAAAAGAAAAAAATATAAGTAGGCAAAAAAAATTAGATAAATTTATCAATATTTTCATGAAACTCAAAGAAGTCTAAATAAGACAACCATGGTATGTGCAGTTCAGACTCATGATAGTCCAAGTTTTGGAAAACAAAGAGGTAAAAAGAAAATATTGAAAAAATCAAGGGTAAAATAACTCATCGCCCAAAGACAAACAATAATTTCATTAACAATGAATTATTATCAGCAACCATGCAGGTTTGAAGTCAGTGGAATGACATATTCAGAGTGATGGAAGGAGAAAACAAGTTAACCAAGAATTCTACATCCAGCAAAGCTAACCTTTGAAAATCAAGATATGAAGGCAAAAGAGACATTCCAAGATAATTAAACAGATTTCATTTCAGGAAGCCTGTCATGCAGAATTAATAGTCTTCCAAAAAAATAGTCTTCCAAGCTGAAAGGAGTAATATCAAACTATAACTGTAACATCAGAGTATAACATGGAGGAATAAAGAGCACAGAAGATTAAATATATAAGTAAACAAATGAATGTAATAGTTTTCCCTTTAGTAAATTTAAAAGGCATAATGAGATTGCAATAAACAAGGTAAGAACTGTATTTGGAGGCTTTTAACATATAAAGATAAATTATATATAACAATAATAGCGGGGCCCAGGAGATAGCACGGAGGTAGGGCATTTACCTTTCATGCAAAAGGTCATCGGTTCGAATCCCGGTGCCCCATATGGTCCCCCGTGCCTGCCGGGAGCGATTTCTGAGCATGGAGCCAGGAGTAACCCCTGAGCGCTGCTGGGTGTGACCCCAAAAAAAAAACAAACAATAATAGCACAAAAGAATGGAAAAATGAGGTTCTTTTTGAGAAAAGTTTCTACATTTTACTGCAATTAGCATTAATCCCCAGTATATCATGATAAACATGATTATCATGATAAAGCAATCTCCAGAAAAAACACCAGAAAACACCACAATAATATACATTAGAGATATTTTTGAAGCAAACGAATTAAAACACTACACTTGAAAATGCCTATTTAAGACATAAAAGGAGGGGGAAAATGATAGCATACATATAGATTAAAAAGTCAGCATATATGGGGCCGGAGAGATAGCATGGAGGTAGAGTGTTTGCCTTGCATGCAAAGGACGGTGGTTCAAGTTCCGGCATTCCATAGGGTCCCCTGAGCCTGCCAGGAACGATTTCTGAGCATAGAGCTAAGAGTAATCCCTGAGCACTGCTGGGTGTGACCCAAAAACTCCAAATAAATAAATAAAGTCAGCATATGGTAGGTTCAACTCCAACCATATTCATACATTACCTTAAATGTGAATAGATAATTTCTATGAAAAGGTAGCTACTGTCACACTAGATTTCAGAGAGAAGAAAATAAAACTATCAGCTGCTATGAAAAACATACTTTAGATTCAAAGTTCCAGGAGGTTAAAAGCAGAATTATGGACCAAGATCCAACCACCAGCAGGCTCTGAAACAGAACAGGACAGAAAATCCTACATGCCAAGACTTCCCTAACTTTCTCACACCCTGGTTAGAGCATAACGTCCAGCAGTCTCTTTTCATCTGTGTTCTGGTTTCACCTTTCCCACAGCACTAATATCAGAATGAGAAACTGTGACTAACTTCACAAGGACAACAGGAATAACTATAAAGAAGTCTGTGATCAGAGACTGAAAAAAACTTGACAGCTTTCCAAATATTCCAAGGACTATATTCCTGGAAAACACAACACTGCTTGAGCCTATAAGTTCAGAATCATGAGTTCTAAAGAATTCTGTGCACAAAGGCATGGGAAATACTCATCCCATGTGATCTTTTTCAGTGTAACATCCTGAGACACTAACCAGAAAGTTCACTCCCCATAGCCAGGAGATGGCATCTCTCTCTCCCCTCTCTCTCTCCTCTCTCCCTTCTCTCCCCCTTCTCTTTTCCCCATCTCTCTCCCCTTCTCTTTCCCCTCTCTTCTCTTTCTCCACTCTCTCCCAGCTAGCACAGGCCTTCAGAGTGGCACCATCACTAACTCCCCAATCCTGAAGGAGGTTGTCTCTGAGAACAGAAATCCTGGGTACAGTATGCTCAGTTCTAGCTTCTCAACTTCCCCATCAGAGCTCCTCAGAGGGCAGCATACCTCCCTGGGGGTGAGAACTTCCAGGGCTGCCTTGTTCCCTTGGAGACAGCCTACACACACCCCAAGAGGCGCAAAGGGACTAGGAGTCAGGCCCTGACCAACCTTTGCTATGACTACCCCACCCCCTGCATCCTTTCCATCTACAGAAATGGGAGGGCACCCTTCACCAGCCTGAGAGGAGCCCAGAAGCACAAGGGAGCACTCTCCGGGCCCTTAAGTCCCACCCACTCACTCTCATCCCTCTGACTGGCCTGTACACATTTCACTTCCTGCCACTACAAAGATTTCCCTGGAGACTTCCAAGCAATTTGGAAAAATATCCTAAAAATCATCGAATCCCACTTTTTTTTTCCTTTTAATTAAGTCTTAAGCAAATAAAGCTTCTTGCCAAAATGCCTTTTTCCTTAGAGAATGAAGGGCCATGACTGGTAAGTGAAACATCAAGTTGCCAGAAATTTCAGAAGGAAGCGACTTTCTTTACACCCCAGCAACAGTAAGAGGCATCATTTTTTAAGGCTAAACCAACTCATCAGTTAAAGATATGTGAGCCTGTTTAACCCTGAACCATGGGTTGGGACTGACTTAACCAACAATTAAGTCCAATTCAAGGGAAATCAATTAAATTATACCTGGGGTAATAAACGCTCTAATTTGGTTTTATAAATTTGCTCTGCAGTTATTAGTGTCATTATTTTACTTAATAATTATGGCTTGATGTGTTAATAATTTTTACTTATGCAACAATCTTGCAGGCTAAGTAGTTACCTGGGAATTCTGGATCACGCACCTCACAGGTTCTGACAATATACATGTGTTACAATGACGGCAGCTACAGAATTGTGGAACTAGGAGAAAGCCTAGCACTCCTGTACCCTCATGCATGCCCGTTCTATCTCGCAGCATCTTGTGTGCTTGGCCCCCTCCCAAATGCACATGTTCCACAGTTCTTTGGACATGTGTCCACAGGCATGAGCCAGGTTCTGCTATCTGTCATTTTTTTTCTTGCAATTCTATGATTCCTGCAGAGTGCTTTTGTTTGTTATTTTGTTTGTTTTAGTCTTTGGCGTAACATTTTTGGCAAAGAGGTTGCTTCCGCCTTGGGAATTGGGAGTTTCTCTTATAATTTAGACTGAAGCTCAAAAAAAAGTTCTCCCCATCTCTCTAGCGTCAGGAGCACACATGGCCAACTATTTCCAAAAGATGTCCAAGAAAGACTGTTGGAAATTGAGCTGAGTAAATGAGCCCTAACTGGCACTTTAAAGAAATACAAAGTTAAATGCCAACTACAGCAGACCCTTGAACCACACAGGTTTGATCTGTGCAAGTTTGCTCACATGCAAATTTAGATTAGCCAAATAGGTGAGGCACTGCTCTGGGTACCTTTTCCTTTTGTTGGTTTTGGGACCACACCAGCAATACTTAGGAATTTCTACTCCTGGTTCTGCACTCAGAAATTATTCCTGGCAATGTTTGGGGCTCATATGGGGTACCAGGAATCAAACCCAAGTCAGACTGTCTACAAGACAAAATGCCATACCCACAGCCATATCACTTCAGTCCCACTAGGTGTTTTAATAACACATCTTTAAAAAAAATTTTTTTTTTTGGTTTTTGGGTCACACCCGGCAGTGCTCAGGAGTTACTCCTGGCTCCATGCTCAGAAATTGCTTCTGGCAGGCACGGGGGACCATATGGGGCACCGGGATTCGAACCGATGACCTTTTGCATGAAAGGTAAACGCCTTACCTCCATGCTAAAGCACTTTCAAACTTCTAGTGACCCAGCTATTGTACTCTGTAACATTTCCCCTAAGAAACACAAAGGCATACATTTAAAAAAAAAACATATAAGGGCCAGAGCAGTAGTGCAAGTGGTAAGACCTCCGCCTTGGATGTGCTAGCCTAAGATGAAGCGCAGTTAGATCCCCCAGCATCCCATATGGCCCCCCAAGCCAAGAGTGATTTCTGAGCACATAGCCAGAAGTAACCCCTAAGTGTCACTGCATGAGGCTCAAAAACAAAAACAAAACAAAGCAAAACCCATATAAACAACTATGCTCACTACAAAGCAATTTTAAATAGCCAAAATCTGGAAATGTTCAACAGTATATTTAAATAAAGAAGGTGGTCTATGTACCCAGTGGAATACTACTCAACTATAAGAAAAGGTGATACCTTGCTTTCTACTATAGCATAGATGGGGTCATAACTAAGAAGGGGTCATGTTAAACAAAATAAGAAAGAGTAGGTGATTTTGTGTATCTGTGATACAGAAAACAATACAAAAAGGTAATATACAATGGTCAGTGAAAATTAACCCTGAGTCTCAGACAACAGCACTGAGATTATCAAGAGGCAGGAATTTGGGAATAGGCAGACCAAGTGGCATAAGGATCCTGGTAGAAGGTCTAATGCACTGTGGAAATGGTAGAGATGCAGTTTCTTGATATACTAAAAGCATGCATGTTACAGTAAGAAAGAAGAGAAAGAAGATAGTAGAAGACACAAGATGAAAGAAGGAGGAGAAGGGAAGAAAGAAAAAAAAAGGTCGGAGAAGAGGAGGAAGAGAAAGATAAAAGAAGGAAAGGGTGAATCACAAGCCCTGAGATGCTGAGAAAGCTCCTTCCTTCTGGTGAGAAACAAACAAGGAGGTGGCAGAAAAGCCAACACAGTGCCCCTAGAGGTGGTGTGGAGCTCCTGGCAAGAAATTTGATACTGACAAGCATCAAGAAAGATAGACACAAAATAGTCTCATTCATCTGTAGGATTTAGGAAAATTAAAAGACATTATTGTAATAATATCCAGAATAATAGAGATACAGACTGGAAGGACCAGTCCATGATATGAAGCTTACCACAGAGTGGTGAGAGAAGTTGGAGAAATAACTACACTGACAACTATCATGACAATGAAAGAGAGAGAGAGAGGAAAGGAAAGAAGAGAGAGAGGTAGAATGCCTGTCCTAACGCAGGGGTTAGAGGAGGAGGAAAATGGAGAATATTGGTGCTGGGAAAGTTACACTGGTGAAGAATACACTGGTATGTGTGTGTACATTCCATGACTGAAATCCAACTACAAACATTGTTATTTTTACAGTTTTGTTAATGCTGTGGGAGGGGGAGGGAAGTGGAAAGAGAAGGGGCACAGAGGGGGAAGGGAGAGGAAGGAAAGAGGGAAAGGAGGAAACGGGGAGAGGGAAGGGGAAGGGAAGTGAAAGAGAAGGAAAAGGGAAGGGGAAAGAGGGGAAGGGAGGGAAAGGCAGAAAGGAAAGAAGAAAGGGGAAGGAGAAGGAGGAGGGGATGATGATGACAACAAGGACCACGATGACAACTGTGACAGGAAGGAGAACCCAGAGCTCCTTTCCAAGCCCCCAAACATTCTGGCTGTAGACCATGTCTTTCCCTGGAGCTCTGGGGCTAGGTTGCTTCGGCCACCAGTCTCACTTCTGCCATCTATGTCACTTTGACTCTGTCCCAACCACTCTACAAGGATTAAGAACCATGAATCCCGAGCCCAAACTGTCCCTTTCAAATAGTGATGGGATGGCTTGGTACAACTAGCTTAAGCCATCTGCTCCTCCATTTCCTCATCCATCAAACAGGATATGACTCACTTCTAGACTGAGGATATATATTCGATAAGCAAAGACCTGAATGCTGCCAGCTTGGGGACCTGAGGTGCAATTAGTCAACCCAAGTGAAGGAAAAGGAATTGGGTTCAAGCACTGTCTGGGACACGCTAAATCCTGAAAATATTTTTGAAGCTTATATGAAATGCAAAGCTCCCTGAGCATCCAAGAGTAAGAATCAGAGAGAGGGCAGAGAGATGATTGCACAGTAATTAGGGCACAGACTAGCATGTATCCAGCTAGATTCTATTTCTGGCATTATATATGGTCCCTGAACAACATCAGGGGTGATCTCAGAACACAACCAGAAGTGAGACCTGAAAACTTCCCAGTATGGCAACACACACACACACACACACACACACACACACACACACTCGAAAAACAAGAAAGCACCATGGGTGGTGTCCTAGAGAAACATTTGGGAATGAATCCCCAGTCCCTGTATGTTCCCAGAGGTGCAAACAGAAAGAAAGAATCTTTAATGCTAGAGGACACTGCAAAAGTCTTCTATTTCTTTCTTTTAAATAATATCTTTATTTAGGAGCCATGATTACAAGCATGTTTGTAGTTAGGTTTCAGTCATAAAAAGAACACCCCCCTTCCCACCACCAATTTAAACCCTCCCAGCAGAACCCAGATTTAGGAGGGGGAAAAAAGAATTTCCCATTACTTTTAGATTTCAGATAAACAGCAAATACTTTTTATTATTTTAGCAAAAAGCACATTCCCAGAAATGCCCAAGATGTCATTCTTCTATCAGGGATCTTCAAACTACGGCCTGCAGGCCACATACTGTATTTGTTCCTTTTTTGTTTCTTCACTTCAAAGTAAGATATATGCAGTGTGCATAGGAATTTGTTCGTAGTTTTTGTTTTTACTATAGTCCGGCCTCCAACGATCCGAGGGACAGTGAACTGGCCCCCTGTTTAAAAAGTTTGAGGACCCCTGTATATCTAAATCATCATTTATTTGAAATCCAAAGGGTGGGTATGGTAAAGTAGAGACACAGAGTGAAGCAGGTAGACATGCTCCTGAAACTCAGTCTCAAAAGTCAATTGAGAAGTGTACACATTTTACTCACAAAGTTTACATAAATCTAAGAAGTGAACTGAACTTAGCATCTTCTATTGTACCAGGCAATCGTGCCACAAATGCCTCTTGAACAGCTCAAGCCCCGCATCATAGAGAAGCTTCTAGAAGTGCTCTCATAGTGCTGACTGAGTGTTTCAGAGGGTTCCACTTCCTTTCTTGTTATCCATGAAGCCTGCTGCCCATTCCTTTCCTCATATCTCATTGACCCAAAGCATGAGAGACCCAAGAAAAAGCCTCTTTCCATGACAGGGCATGACATAATGAAGCAGCCTTGATGGTGGCTGAATGCCTTGAACAAAACTGGTAGCTTGGTCACAGAGTCTCTTATGAGTCTAAGAGTGCATGTTGTGTGCGTGGAGAGGGGCATCTTCAAACCTTTTAAGTATGCATTTCTCCAGGGAGAAGGGACAGGAAGAAACAGAGACAGACTAGAGAAATAATGTAGAGGGATGAGAAGGCTCTGGCAGATTCTTCTGGATGCTCAGAAGGGTCGTGTAGTGCCCCAGGCACAGTTCCTGACCTTTTATGCCACAGTGCAATGGAAGAGAAGATCAACAAAGTAGTTAGCAGTGAACAGAAATTCAGGTTTGAGTAGGTTCTGAAGAAATTGTGTTTGGTCAAGGAGGGAGCCAGGCTGAGGCCCCTGCTCCCCATGGTGTTCCTCCTGATAAGACACTGCAGGGGATCTGTGACCTCCCTCCCCCAGCTCCCTCACCCAGGCCCTTCTGCACTCTGTCCTTGGTGATTTATGGTGAGTCTTTTGTTTCTCCAGCCCACATTCTCCCCCTGTACCAGCCTCTCTGTTTAAAAATCCAACTGTTTCCAGACTCAACTGCTTCTTCCAATTTTAGCTCCAAAGTTGTGTATGATTCATCCAGTTCCTGATCTGCCTCCTCCAGGAAGTTCACACTGATTATTTCCTCCCTCTTTTTTTGTTTTTGTTTTGGGTCACATGAGTAGTGCTCTGGGTTTACTCCTAGCTCTGTACTCAGGGATCACTCCTGGTGGGGAACATAAGAAATACTGAGGATTGATCCTGAGTCAGATATATGCAAGATAAGCACCTGACCCACTATGCTATTATTCTGGCCCTGATGATTTCCTTTCTTAATATTCTTTCACTTCCTTTGAATTCTTACACATGCTGACTGTTCTATAGAGTACCTTATATATTTAGCCAAAATATTTTTGAAATCCTTTTGAATTATTTTTGTCTCCTCCTAGACTTCTGGGAGATAGAGACCAGACCAAATTCACTCTAAAGACTCCATGGAGGCTGGAGACAGAGCAGATGTGAAGGCACATGGCTTGCATCAATGCTCTCAGTTCAAACCCTGTACCATTTAGACCCTTAAACATCACCAGTACAGCCCCCAGAGGCTTCAAATCTTTGTTGAGATGGCCCAAATAATCCCACCAGTCTGATTAGTGCAGAAACATATGTGAGTGAGCTCAGACCTCCTGAGCCCCACTTGAGAGCCCCTTTATCAAGAAATGGTGGGGCCCGGGAGATAGCATGGAGGTAAGGCGCTTGCCTTTCATGCAATAGGTTATCGGTTCGAATCCCGGTGCCCCATATGGTCCCCCATGCCTGCCAGGAGCAATTTCTGAGCATGGAGTCAGTAGTAACCCCTGAGCACTGCCGGGTGTGGCCCCCCCCCAAAAAAAAGAAATGGAACTTCTTTGCTTCTTTCATCTTCTTTCATTTGCGAGGCAGGAATCATCAAAGAAAAATGCACCTATTACATCAACAGATAGAGCTCAGTCATTCCATTGGAAATATTTTTCAAGACCATCTTACTCAGAAATAGTAATTATGCCATGATAGGGTTTGTGATGAACTAAAGTGATCGGAGTATGTCAAAATATCTAGTAACTAAAATAACAAAAGTTGATACCATTCCTCCAAGATCTCTAGGACGATTCATCCTAAGAATCATCATCCCCTCAGAACCAAATCTGTAAAAATTCTAAGTTGTGTTAAGCTCCAGCCAGACAGGCACTGGGGGTGTCTGTAGTAATCTATCATCATTGCTGGTTTAATCAGAATTCAGAGGGGAGGGGAGTCATTTCCAAAATTTGATTATCTCCCTCTTTCCCCTGACACCCTTTCCAATCTGAGGGAGGTCTGAAAATGCAATTCCCAATTCCTTACTGATTTACCTAAGGGAAGGGGCATCACATCTGTTTTGACTTGGTGACACTCTTAGCACCAGCCCTGGTGAAATTCACTTCTGCCACCTACCACGCTCACAACAAGGAGAGGTCTGGCAGGAGAGTGAGTCACCATGCTGAGTCTCTTGCCTGCATCTCACTTGAATAATCTATAGACATTTGCCCCCAAATGTGAGGCTCTGTCGTGGGAGCAAGCTGATGCATGCATTTTGGCTGCGCCCAAGCTTGGGGATAAGTGAGAGCATATGTGCATTACTGGCAGAAACTCAGAGCTGGCAGAAGAAGCTTCTCAGGAGGGAAGGGAGCAGTTTGGAACCTTCAATGGTTCTGCTCACACTATAAACTCAATAGGCTCTCAGAGACATTTGGGGGTTGTGGTTTTCTATCCTGTGAAATGTACTCAAATGAAGTACTTTTTTCCCTCGTTTTTGAGCCACACACAGCTGTGCTCAGGCAGGGCTTACTCCTGGCTCTGAAATCAAGGGTCCCTCCCGACAGGCTCGGGGGACCATATGAGAGACCAGGAATGGAAACTGGCTGGACCACATGCAAATTAAGCATCCTACCTACTTACTGTCTCTCCAGTCCCAGAAGACGCAATTCTTGTCACGAATGTTTCCCACCTAGGCTCAAAAAAACTTATATCCAGTTTTAAATGAACCAAGTTTTAGCTGCAGCTGTCCTCTGTCAATCCTGCCCCAGAAGAACAGAGTTTTGGGGATTCAGCTTTGGCTCTGGGCTATACCAAGGTTCTGATTTTCCTCTTCCTCACTGTTGCATCTCTTGATGTGTTACTAATTTGCGCCCCCACTTCCCTCTCTCTTTCTTTGTTTTGTTTTGTTTTGTTTTGGGGTCACACCCAGCAGCACTCAAGGGTTACTCCTGGCTCTGCACTCAGAAATCACTCCTGGCAGGCTCGGGGATCATATGGGATGCTGGAATTCATACCTCCGTCCTTCTGCATGCAAGGCCAACACTCTACCTCCATGCTATCTCTCCAGGCACCTTCCCTCTCTTTTTTAAAAATTTATAATAATATCATTATTTAAGCACCATGATTACGAACATATTTGTAGCTGAGTTTCAGTCATAAAAAGTACATCACTGGGGCCCGGGAGATAGCATGGAAGAAAGGTGTTTGCCTTTCATGCAAAAGGTCATCGGTTCGAATCCCCCATGCCTGCCAGGAGCAATTTCTGAGCATGGAGCCAGGAGTAATCCCTGAGCACTGCCAGGTGTGACCCAAAAAAAACCAAAAAAAAAAAAAAAGTACATCACTTTCACCAGTGCAATCTTCCCACCACTAATGCCCCCATTTCCCTTCTCTTGTTTTGTTCCTCGTGAGCTGGTCTGACTTCTGTCCCCTACTCATCCCAATCACAAGCTGTGAGTAGGCATGCATATTCCAAGCTCAGACCCTCCTTCTCATCCCTTCATCTTGGAAGCAAATGCTCATTCATGAGGATTTTTATATCAGGAATCATAAACCTTCATTCCTCGCTCCATTTTTCATCTGTCCTTCAATTTCAGGACCCAGAGCTCAGATCTGGCATCATCACAAACTACATGGACAAACACAAATTGCAATCAATAGTCATTCTTCCCTCAAGCAGCCTAGCTTGACCTGTCATCCAAACTCCAACACCTGAAGCCTTCATTTATTTTTTTCAACAAGGGCTGGCATGTGCACTCATGATTTTTATTCTTTTCTTTATCAGTT
>PVKC010021628.1:0-18147 GCA_004027635.1 Crocidura indochinensis
AAAGAAAGAAAGAAAGAAAGAAAGAAAGAAAGAAAGAAAGAAAGAAAGAAAGGAAGGAAGGAAGGAAGGAAGGAAGGAAGAAAGAAAGGAAGGAAGGAAGAAAGAAAGTGAAAAAGAGGAAAAGGAAAAATAAAAGGAAGCAAGGAAATATGTTAGACCATCTTCATCAGGGAGAAAATCTAGAAAGAATTAAAAATACCGGGGCCGGGCGGTGGCGCTGGAGGTAAGGTGCCTGCCTTACCGCGCTAGCCTTGGACGGACCGCGGTTCGATCCCCCGTGCCCCATATGGTCCCCCAGGCCAGGGGCGACTTCTGAGCGCATAGCCAGGAGTAACCCCTGAGCGTCACTGGGTGTGGCCCAAAAACCAAAAAAAAAAAAAAAAAGAAGAAGAATTAAAAATACCAATGGTTAAAAATAAATACCCAAACTATGAACTATTCTGTTTCTGATCCCTTGAGTCCTCGTCAGCCCATCAAGAGTAACTGTCAAAGTATCCCAATTAATTATCACTCTTTCAGTTTATCACATCAAGCAAGGAAAGAGAAATTTTTCTACAGTCTATTTGAAAGGAATCCTATATCCTAGAGTAATTTACTGAATCGCTAATTATTCACCTTCAGGAACAGAGGCAGAGCAAACACTTAATATTAAATTGCAGAGAAACAATAATATTATCAGATTGATATTTTCTTTGGCAGTTTGTTTGATAAACCATTTTATATACAATAAATTCTGTTTCCCACATAAAACAACTTTAATAAACTTAAAAGGAACCTCTAACCACATAAGCACCAACCGTGACCTACAGATTTATACTACAGGGCCGACGCATCAAACACGTTCAAGCAAGCTAACATGCCCTTGCTCTTTTATCCTCTCTTCTCATTATCTTGTTCTGTTGTTGTTGTTGTTGCTGTTTGTTTGTTTGTTTTGGTTTTTCTTCTTTTTCTCTCTTCTTGCCTCCCTCTTTTTCTTCTACCTTCTCCTCATTATCATCAATTCAATCCATGTCAAATAAAAACTACAAGGTTACCTCCTCTATAAGAAAGGAGAGCTGATATATAGGGTGCTGCAGACAATACTGCAAAGGGTAAACACCTATATAGGTAGACCTCACTAACACAATAGTTAGACTCAATACACGAAACCTATACGTATCTAAAAGTTGATCTATTAGTTTCTTTACCCTACATGTACTATACTTACCTATCTTTCTGTACTCGGCGTATCTCTTGCTCTCCCCACCTCTTTTCATTAATATATACCTAAGCTAACTTCTATATGTTTATATGTGGGCAGGAGCACACAGAGATAGGAATCCTCCTTAAAAACAAACCTAAATTATAAGCAACCCATACCTATAGCCTATATAGCCCCTCCCATGTACTATGTCCTCTCCCCCCTTCAGAAATCCGACTATCCCTTCACCCCTCAATCCCATCCCCGATATCCCACCATATTAAAACTCTTCACCTTCAGTTCTTAATCCATTAGGCATCAAGACCGACCTCCTACCCCCAACGAACCAGTACCCAGCACCCAAGTGAAGAGACACCCACTGAAACCCACACCTCGTTCCCGGCAACAAAATAAAACCAACACCCCTACTGACTCATGCAGTGTGGCCCTCCTAATCACCTCTCCCAAATGTAGACTGTGGCTTGATACCGGACCTAGTTCCAAAAGGCTCTGCACTGCAAGAACTCTACCCAAGACCTCCCTACCGCAAATATTTTGTCAATCTCAGGAAGGCCAGGGTGTGTGATGAAAAGGCGCCCTGGAGCCCACACCCCACAAGGAATCTCAAAAGACAAAGGGGAAGCTACTTTAATCATAAGTATAAGACCTATATAACACTATCTTTTAACCTGTTTTTCCCCAAATGTAATCTCCTGCATACTTTGTTCCTTTTCTCTGGGATCCAGGCATACTAGGTTGTCCAACTCCTGAGATAATGACATTTGTATCTTGAAGCTGAAATATATGTAAAGATATTGATAACGTGGTTCTAAATATCAATTAAATCTTGAAATTATAAATTTCCAAGACCCTTCAAATGACTGTCTACTGACCCCAAAACCAAAATAAATAAATAAATAAACTAATTTTCCTAGTGATGTGCACAACTTAAATATTGTTATTAGGGGTCGGGGAGCTAGTATGGAGGTAGGTCATTTGCCTTGCATGCAGGACAGTGGCTCAAATCCCGACATTCCGTACTGTAGAAATCCCTTCCCAGGAGAGGTTCGCTGATAAAGGTAGGGAGGATGAGTTCTCTCCCCTCCAGCTCGGAGAACGTGTCTACCACCCAGTAACCAGCGGTTCTGAGGTGAATCAGAGGGTAAACAGCTCATGGAGAGTCAGACTTGTGGAAATATCAGCTTTATTTGGTGGAAAGAACTGAGGTCCGAAGTCTCATCTTCAATTCCAACAAAAAAGCCCCTTGCCTTCCACAGACCCTTGTTTTATACTTCAGAATCAGGTACCACCCTAGGGTAGGGGCAAAATGCCAGGTCACACCCTAGGGTAGGGCACAGACACAGATCAGGGTAGGATCAGTAACATACAAATCCCAAGAAATGTTTACATACACAACAATTCTGCCAGGTTACACCCTAGGGTAGGGTCCAACCACTGATCAAGGTAGGATCAGAAATGTTTATACATAACAATTCCAGATAAGATTAGAAATGTTTACATACTCAACACCATACCATTCCCCAAGCCTGCCAGGAGAAATTTCTGAGCATAGAGTCAGGAGTAACCCCTGAGCGATGCTGGGTATGACCCAAATATAAAAACAAAACAAAACAAAATAAAATACCGTTATTAAATCCTTGAATTCCTTGAAGTTGTTGTCATTAAATCGCACTATACATCAATAGTGCAACCTCAACACATAGTTATAAGTGTTTTAATTTGTTTATTGTATCCTTAATTAAGGGTTTATATTTCTACCCAATCAACACAGAAAACTCTAGAATTCTCTCCCATGAGAATGAAATAAAAATATAATAAGTAGGGGCTGGCGAGATGGAGCTAGAAGTAAGGTGTCTGCTTTGCAAGCACTAGCCAAGGAAAGATCACGACCACGGTTAGATTTCCTGGCGTCCCATATGGTCCCCCCAAGCCAGGGGCAATTTCTGAGTGCTTAGCCAGGAGTAACCCCTGAGCATCAAATGGGTGTGGCCCGAAAACCAATATATGGGTTTCCTCTCAGTATGTGGATAGAAATAATGATGTTTAAGATGCACAATACTATTAAGAAGTCATGAAAATCATTTCTCTAAAAAAATCATTTTTCTGAATAAAAGATCCCACAAACAATTCCCCAGTATCATCCTTCTAAATGCACATTTGGCTTTGAGAAATGTTTCCCAGGATCCAGCCACTCAGTTTCTCCTCATCTAATTTAGTTTCCATATTTCAGTTCTCAATACCTCTTTTCATGTGAACATTTGTATCCCAAACCCTTTATTTATCAGGAAGCAAGCCTGATAAATCTGAGGGAAATCATGGAACAAAATAATTGCCTCTCATTTGCTCTGTCCAATTGTTCTTCATAGTGTTCTTTTTCTAAGAATTCATGATCAAACATTATATTAACTGATACAAGAACTCATTTGAACAAGCGATAATATTTTCTGGACCTATACCTCCAAATTTCAGTACGGATAGACCAATAGGACCATAGAAAATCTGATAGGAAAACTGCAAAGAATACTACCAAGATCAATGAGTCTAAATATTATACAGAAGGTCCAGCTATAATCAACCAGTCCAGTAAATCATTAGACAACAACTTTAGTAATTCCACTGAGATATACAACAATAACAAATCAACTTTTATTGATCTAAGTTTTGATAGTTCCATTTGCCTTTGTGTTGTAATAGACAATATAAAATAAATTTGTTTGTGCCTACGAGAAGACAGAGTCAGGAGTAAGCCTGAGTGCTGTGGATGTGACCCAAAACAATAACAAAAATCCCCAATAATACTTTTATACTAACTCTCGGGCAAAATATTAAATGCGTATTATTTATTAAACATGTTTTTTTGTTTTTGGGTCACACCCAGCAGTGCTCAGGGGTTACTCTTGACTCTATGCTCAGGAATCTCTCCTGGCAGACTTGGGGGATTATATAGGACGCTGGGATTTGAAACTCCGTCCTTCTGCATGCAAGGCAAACACCCAACCTCCATGCTATCTCTCCAGCCCTAATCATGTTTTTAACCCTTAAAATACTAACAAAATGGCTATGTATCTTCAGATTACTCATAATTTAGCAGAAAAATGAAATATAGAAGATAAGACCATGTAATGCAACTAGAACAAACTAGCTCTGAACCAGAAGGAAATAACTTGAAAAAAGCAATTCATGAAAATCAATATCATATTTTCATTATGTAAACAATAAGCACTAATTAATTAGGCAGTAAGGAGAACATTAGATGCTAAGTTAGTGACAGTGATCAGCAACACACTTTTCCTAAAATATTATAAAAATCTAAGGATGGAAACAAACAAAAGTCTTAAACATATTCTTCCAAGACTCAAACAACATAAAATGAAGGAAAAGTTATCTGAAACATAGCCTCAAGTGCATTATATTTTACTTAATACCATAAATTGTTAAAAATCAATCCTAGAAGGGCCGGAGAGAAAGCATGGAGGTGGGGCCTTAGACTTGCATGCAAAAGGATGGTGAATCGAATCTTGACATCCCATATGGTCTCCTGAGCCTGCCAGGAGCAATTTCTGAGCACAGAGCTAGGAGTAACCTCCGAGTGCTGCTGGGTGTGACCCAAAAAACAAAAAAGAAAAAAAAATTAATCTAAGGGAGTCAAAACTTGAATTAGAGAAATTAATATTTGGGAAGAAGTAACAGATGTAAAAAACCACCACTTCTGAGATCTCTCCTTCATTACATTTAGAGGAGAGTTCTCAGTGAATATAGCCTTGTCTCAAGGATCATGGTTTCCATAGTTGGTCAGTTCTCCTAGCCATAAAAACAATAGTTACTGTAGACATTTGCAGTACAGTAAACTAACATCTAGAACTCAATGAAACTAATATTGCAATTGGTACCAATCAGCAAGAGCTTACAACTATCCCAAAAAATAAAAGGTCAGAGAGAACAAACATGGATCCAGGAAACAGAGTGGGGAGACTCTGCCTTCCCCCACTTTCCATCCTTCTGACTTCCAAGATCTTTTCAGTTGAACCCCAGTTGACTATGACAAATTCAAATCCAAACCCAGTTGAATATTAGAAAGCTGTATGTATGGTCAGTCCTCTGAGATAAAGTAGTATGCATGCTAAACTAAGATAGAGATTACATGCTAAATATCCCTTCATGCCTATAAAGGAACTTAAAAAAATTGTTAGAACTTGTAAATCGGACCTATCTTTTTTTCAGGTACCACCTTCGAAAACTGCTGGGGTAAACCCCAGAGACCTTAAGCCTAATGTATTGTGGCAAACTCAAAGACATAATCAAACATTAAAAATATCAGTTTTAAAAAAACAAAAGGGAACTAGCTCACACCAGAAGTTAAGCATGGGCCTTTTCACACTGAATATTTTAATTTTTTCAAAAAGTAATGGGCTCTCATCATTCGACAAGCATTCTGTACCCAATGTCTTGCACCCAACACAATGTCTTGGTAAGATGGAAGGATTCTATGACAGGTGCTTGGAGAAGGCCTAATTCCCCTACTAACAATAGACAGAGGTTTTGAATGCGAGTTTTCTGCAAATGACCCCAAGTCAAAATGGGTCCCAGCAAGATCTCTCAAATATGTGAACAATACTAATCTCTTGTCCCAGGACGCTAAGAAGCAGCTCTGAGGAGTGCATTTTGTATTTTATTCTAGGATGCTGCTATTAATCCTGATCTCGCTTGGATCCAAAATCTTAAATGTAACCATACCATCTAAAGGACACACCCCTGACTGGCTGGAGCTGCTGCCCTGGGGACCCAGAATATTGCACTCCAGAATCTCCATGGAGCTATTGACAAAGATCTAAGAAAACTGGAAGCCTCCCTGGACCATCTGCAAGCTTCCTTCCAGTCTCTAAGACTCTCTTACCAGACTCTGGAATGGGTTGGAAAGAATACAAAGAGAATGGGAGTTTGGGTTTTAAAATTGGTTTGATTTGTCTCCATGGCTTAATACCTTGTTATCTGCATTGGCGGGGACTTTATGCTTATCCTTGGCCCTTGTATTATTAATAGATTAGTAAGTATCATTAAAACTAGGTTTGGTGGGACCGGAGAGATAGCATGGAGGTAGAGCATTTGCCTTACATGCAGAAGGACGGTGGTTCGAATTCTGGCATCCCATATGGTTCCCCAACCCTGCCAGGAGCGATTTCTGAGCATAGAGCCAGGAGTAACCCCTGAGCGCTGCTGGGGGCTGGGGGCAAAAAACAAACAAACAAACAAAAAACTAGGTTTGGTGCCATTGTCATGCTGTCACATTCCATTGTGGAGTTGGCTGATCAAAAGGACCACGAGCTGGACTGGATTGGGTGTGAGTGACTATGGCAGAGATTAACAAGGAAGGTTAGACCTGCCTGGCCCTGGGGTTGACCTGGCAGACAATATGAGTAAGCTCCTCGGTGGGAGACAACCTAAGACAGGTTGTCTTTTATGGTCCTGGGACCATAAAAACAGGGCAGCCAAAGATGGTTAAGATCCCAGATAGGTGGGGCCAGGCGGTGGCGCTGAAGGTAAGGTGCCTGCGCTAACCTAGGACGGACTGCGGTTCGATCCCCCAGTTCCCCATATGGTCCCCCGTGCCTGCCAGGAGCGACTTCTGAGCGAATAGCCAGGAGTAACCCCTGAGCGTCGCCAGGTGTGGCCCAAAAACCAAAAAAAAAAAAAAGATCCTAGATAGGGGCAACTTAAGACAGGCGCCGGTCCCTTTAACTTTATATCAAACAAATAGGGGGAGACGTTGCACACCCCAGCTTTACATCCCCAGCCCTCACCCCTGCTAAGCAAAGAGATGTGAAGTCGGGACAGAGAGATAGCACAGCGGTGTGTGCCTTGCAAGCAGCCGGTCCAGGACCAAAGTTGGTTGGTTCGAATCCCGGTGTCCCATATGGTCCCCCGTGCCTGCCAGGAGCTATTCCTGAGCAGACAGCCAGGAGTAACCCCTGATCACTGCCAGGTGTGGCCCAAAAACCAAGGAAGAAAAAAAAAAAGAGATGTGATGTCAGTCTTGCATCTCTTGCTCCCAACCTCACACAGTAAGATAATGTGCACTGATAAAACTTTTTTTAAATAATATTTTATTTAAACACCTTGATTACAAACATGATGGTGGTTGAGTTTCTGTCATGTAAAGAACAGCCCCCCCCCAACCAGTGCAGCATTCCCATCACAATTGTCCCAATTCTCCCTCCTCCCCACCCCACCCCTGCCTGTACTCTACACAGGCTTTCTATTTCCCTCATACCATTGGTAGGATAGTTCTCAATGCAGTTATTTCTCTAATTACGCTCATCACTCTTTGTGGTGAGCTTCACGAGGTGAGCTGGAACTTCCAGCCTTCCTCTCTTTTGCCTTTAAAAATTATTGCAAAAATGTTTTTCATTTTTCTTAAAACCCATAAATGAGTGAGACCATTCTGCATCTTTTCTCTCTCTTTGACTTATTTCACTCAGCATAATAAATTCCATGTACATCCATGTATAGGAAAATTTCATAGCTTCATCTCTTCTGACAGCTGCATAATATTCCATTGTGTATATGTACCATAGTTTCATTAGCCATTGACAAAACGTAATCATGATTAAGGAAAGGCACATGTTGTGTGTCCTGTCTGATATTTTTTCAAAAAAGGACAAGTCATGGCACCAACACTTAGAAAAATAGGACACACCTGAGATAGAATGCTGCAAGCCCAGCTGATACTGCCTTTTTATGGAATTATCCCTTTTGGCCAGCTTTGGCAACCTGTACCCCTTATTAGCCTCTGCCTCTTTCTATAAAGTTGGGACTCTACTGACAGAATCCCCTTGGGTGACTGTATTCATGCTTTCTCGCATGTGGCCTAGAAGCCTTCCATTCTTCCAACCTCTGTTAGGAGCAGTGTTGCTGGAGAAGTTTTTGAACCCCCTGAGTTCCTGATTCCCCCTTGCTGGTAAAGTTGATGTTGGGACTCTCCAGGAGAGTAGCCGACATTTTTGCACCGAACATGGGGAGAAGAAGACCATCTCCAGCTCACCCGTAGTGGAAGTGGCATGATACATATCTTTTGAAAGTAATCTGTGACCTTTCGGGAAAGATTTGCATTGTCACTAAGGGACATTATTGCAGAACTTTATTTTACATGTATACCTTGTGGGAAGTTTTTATCATTATCCCCTTGTCTTTTATTATTGTTTTACAGCTTGCTTACTTCATTTACACATCCTTTCACCCTACTCCACCTCTGTCTGGCTATCTCATAATAATATAAAAATCTGTCGTGGGATATCATTAGTTTTTCTCTATATTACTCTTGCCTATTTTTCCTCTTCCTAATTTACAGATTTTGGTTTTATTTCCACCCTTCTCCCTTTAATTCCCTTCAGATTGACTGAGTCCTAAAAAACAAAAACAAGGTTCCAACAATTAAAAGTCATTAGGATGTCAGCTTCCAGAAGATATGTGTGGGGAGAGACTGAGAAATAAGGAGATTTCTGATTTCTGCAAACTGGCCTTCAATATAAAAGAAAGTCTCTTTAGTGACTTGTGTCCCTGCTGTTATGAATGCAGGAGAAAGTCATCCAGATCAAACAGTATGTCTAGGCTTATAGTGCCATAAGCATTGCAGCCACTATTTTTATATGCCTCCTGATTCAATGATGCCATGGCCATTAAAACACTATCTTTGCATACTACCCTAATCAATGATGCCATGTACCTTGTGACTGTTGTCTCTGCATACCATCTTGTTGCTAAACTGTATTACTCACATTCCATTTTCCACCTAAAGCCCTTAAAAGCCTTGTCCCTGCCTTCAATAAACAAAGTCCATTGTTCTGACAATACTTTCCTGTGAGAGCTCTGTGGCTCATAGTTTTCCTTCTCTTTCCTGAGTCCGGCTAAGGGCTGGAAGAGACCCTTACCCACCCTTGCATCTGCCTTGTTGGGGACCTGGCGTCAGAACCCTACATCTGGCGCCCAACTTGTCTTTCTCAGGACCTTTGACTGCTTTCAGAACAAGCTGCCACTAACTCATTGTGGATACAGGTATATATATTTTCCTTTCAGAGCTCGGGTAATCATTGTTGTTTTTTCAGAGAAGGGATAGAACCCTGTGACTCATGCAGTTCAATATATAGATATATAGTCAAATTTATGGCTGTTGCATTTTTCTTTCTTTTTCTTGTTACCTATTTGCTTTATTTTCCTGCCTCTCCTCCTTTTCTGGCTCTCTGTCAATAATTCTCCTCTGCTGTGCCTCTAATTCTAAAATCCTCTCGTTTCTCATTCTGTAATATTCCTATTCGTTAAAGCAGTTTAAATATCCCCTAGGACACAGGTGCTCCAAATAAAAATAGTGAGGACCAGAGCGTTCAAGACATTTTGAGAGTGGGAATGACCCCACAACTGTAATTTCAGTCAAGAGTGACCCTCTAGTAGTATCTCCAGTTTCCATAACCTCCCTCCCCAAGGAAATTCGTCAACATAGGGGTCAAATTGTTTTCTTTGCTATTCAATTCTGGGGCAGATTGAACCATTATTAGAACAGAGGAAACCCCAAGTGAATGGAACCTGTCTGCAGGATCCAAAGTGTAAGGTGTGGGCAACTTTCCACTAGAAACCTTTGAAATTAAGGACTTTATTAAATGGGTTAATTCAAATGGAGTTCTGAATCTATTAAGCCTCTAGTAGACAAAGGTTTAAGAAATAACTTGTTAGGATATACAACAGGGATAGACAACAAGCAAGAGCATATGTTTCTAAACAAACAAACAAAAAACAAAGAATGTACTGCCCCCCTCCATGGTTCATGCTACTGTTCCTTGAGTCCCCAAAATTAAAGCAGAAGGAGGACCCAGACTGGGTGGGATGGTGGCCTCTGTACTCAGTTAAGCTAGACATTTATATCATATAATCAAGTAACATCTAAAATCTGGCCACATTAGACCACCAACCAGCACATGAAAGACCTCTGAAAAGGGGCATATGTTTAAGAGAATGATAATTCAGGGAACCCCCCCAAGGGATATGCCATGGATTCCTAGTAACTTGTATTTGGTAATTATTGACATCAAGGATTGCTTTTTTCTCTATCATCCTAAGGGATGAGGATTGTGAAAAATTTGCTTTTTATTCATGTTGCTTGTCGGTTTGTGTTTTGTGTTCATTTGTAATTTCATTTAAATTGTGTGTTAAAATTGCATTGTGCTAAAAATGAAGTATCGTGGGGCCGGAGAGATAGCATGGAGGTAAGGTGTTTGCCTTTCATGCAGAAGGATATCGGTTCAAACCCCGGCACCCCACATGGTCCCCCAAGCTTGCCAGGAGCGATTTCTGAGCAGGGAGCCAGGAGTAACTCCTGAGCACTGCCGGGTGTGACCCCCCAAAAAAAATTGCATTGAGCTTTTGCTATGATATGGTTGAGTATTGTTTGGGGTTAAAAATTGGCTGATTGCCAGAGAGATATAGCATGGAGGTAGGTCATTTACCTTGCATGCAGAAGGATGGTGGTTCAAATCCCCGAACATCCCATATGTTCTCCTGAATCTGCCAGGAGCGATTTCTGAGCATAGAGCCAGAAGTAACCCCTGATGGCTGCCGGGTGTGACTCAAAAACAAACAAACAAAAAACCAACCAACCAAAAAAATTGGCTGAAAAGAGGAAAAAAAAGTATACTTTTTTTTTTTTTTTTGGTTTTTGGGCCACACCCGGTGACGCTCAGGGGTTACTCCTGGCTATTCGCTCAGAAGTTGCTCCTGGCAGGCACAGGGGACCATATGGGGAACCGGGGGATCGAACTGCGGTCCGTCCTAGGTTAGCACAAGGCAAGGCAGGCACTTTACCTCCAGCGCTACCTCCCGGCCCCAGTATACTTTTTTTAAAACCAAGTGGCCTTAGAACTTGTTTGTTATCTGACTAGGGAGAGAGAGAGAGAGAGAGAGAGAGAGAGAGAGAGAGAGAGAGATTGTTTAGGGAAATCATTGTTTTTATGCTGATAGATAACCTGACTAAGCTAGGGAAAGAAAAAATTTGTCCTTTTTAAAATTTCTTCTGAAAATTAAGAAAAATTTCTTTGACTTTAGAATTTCCTAAAAATTGGAAATGTTGCAAATAATATTGTTAATCCTGTTAAGGGCCCTAATCAATAAAGTGGAAGACGCAACAGAAAAGATCCCTCTACAGAATGCCTGCAGTACAAAAGCAGGTTTCACTGGCAGGCTGACTATAAATTTAAATTTGATAAAGATGGGAAAGCCTTTAAACTAAATCTGGACATCCCTCAGCCCTGTCACCACAAGGTGAAGTACTAAACTAGCTGCCGGTGAGGGCCATTCACCCTTAAAAGAGGGTCCCCAGCCTACTGGACTGGGATGTCAGGAGCAGGAGGAGATACACCCTCTCTTGATACCATTAAATAGTTAATATGGAAAGATTCAAACAAAAATTCAAGAGCTATAATGGCCCTCATACCAGAGGCTTATCCTCTAATCTCTTAGGACAGATTATACTGAAGCAATCATGGGCTTTTATCTCCAAAACACCTATAGGTGGTGGTCAGGCCATATCCCAATACTAGAGGCCAAAGCCCCACAGGTACCATTAATATCCTGGTGACTGGAAAACTTGTCTGGGTGTAGCAGTGGGCCACTCTCTCAAATAAAATTAGAAGCTTTAAAACAGATAAAGAAAACCTCCACCCTGCCCCTAAGGAATTTTGGACTAATATCATACACAATAAACTATCAGTATAAAAACACTTGTCAGTTTAAATTCAAACATCAGTATTAAAATTTAGATCTTTTAGGGCCGGAGTGGTGGCATGGAGCGGTAAGGCATCTCTGTTTTGCAAGAGCTAGCCTAGGACAGACAACAGTTCCATCCTACTGTGTCCCAGATGTCCCCCAAACCAGGAGTGATTTCTGAGCTAATAGCCAGGTGTAAACCCCTGAGCGTCACAGGTTGTGGCCCCAAAACAAACCAACCAAACAAACAAACAAAAAACAAAGAAACAACAAGTGGCCCTAGAACTTGCTTGTTATCTGGCAAGGAAAATTCCCATGGGAGATTATTGTCTGTATGCTTAGAGGTAAACTGATTAGTTAGGGGGAAAATATGGAATTTTTTTTTTTTTGGTTTTTGGGCCACACCCAGTGACGCTCAGGGGTTACTCCTGACTATTCGCTCAGAAGTCGCTCCTAGCAGGCATGGGGGACCATATGGGGAACCGGGGGATCGAACCTCGGTCCGTCCTAGGTTAGCGCAGGCAAGGCAGGCACCTTACCTACAGCGCCACCGCCCGGCCCCCTAAAATATGGAATTTTTTTAAATGTTCTTATGAAAATAAAGAATAGTTTCTCTGACTTTAGAAATTTGTAAAACATAAAGAATTGGGTGGATAATGTGGCAAATGATTGTGATTAACCTTTTTAGATAATATTGTTAATTTTGTGAGTGCCCTAATCAACAAGAGCAGCAGAAAAGCTCCTGCCATTCCATGCCATGGCGAATAAAAAAAAAGTTTCACTTTTCTGCTGACAGTAAATCCAAGTTTGATTAGGATAGGACGCCTTTAAACTAGATTGGGGCATCTCTCAGCCCCACGACTGCAAGGGGGAAGTACTAAAAAGGCTGCCACAAGGGCCTTTCACCCTTAAAGCAGGGTTTCCAGCCTAAGGGCCCAGGCAAATTGGACTGTGGCTATAGTGCCAGATATGCACTATATATATATATGTATGTATATATATGTATATGTTTATATATTTATATGTATGTATATATACACGTTTACTGGATACAGGTGATGATAGAAACCTGATAAGAATAGAGGAAGTTTTTCCTGAATGAGGGTTGAACAATGGACCAGGGATGTCAGGAGTAGGGGGAGGAAGGTAGCCCACCTCTTGAGACCATTGAGTAGCTAATATGGGAAGATTCAGAATGAGATTCAGGGGCTATAAACCCCTCATAGTCGGAGGCTTAAATCTCTTGGGATAGGACATACTGGGGCAATCAGAGGCCTAGATCTAAAAAACTTAAAGGTGGTAGCCAAACCCATCCCTAATACTAGAGGTCACTGCTTCTCAGGTCACATTAATATTCTGGTGAGTGGGGAAATTTGTCTGGATATCTTATGGAATTATCCCTTTTGGCAAGCTTTGGCAACCAATACCCCTTATAATCCCCTGCCTCTTTCAATACAGTTAAGACTGTTCTGACAGAATCCTTCCGTGGTGTCTATGTGTGTTTTCTCTCACAGCGACTAAGGAACTTTTCATCCTTCCAACTTCCATTTGTAACATTGTTGCTGGAAAGGCCTTTGAGCCCCCTGAATTCCTGATTCCCCTTCGTTGACTGAATTGGCATCGGGGCTCTCCAAGTGGGTAGCCGACAATAAAGAGCAGACCTAAAAGGGAGGAATGGATTACAGGACACAAAAGTACAGAATTCAGGAAAGTTCCTAAATATCCCAACTGTGGAGATTTTCATTTTACATGAGAGGATCATTGTTCACCTCAATCTGGGGTGCAAATAAAAATAAAATTTTAGCCAGCTATAGCGTTATCATCTGACACCTCACCTTATCATCCTGGATCCAGTATTCTATGTTCCCAAGGAGAAATCATTGTAAGACCTGAAATCCTTTGTCTCACTCTGAGGAAAAAAGAAAGTAGAGGGTCATTTCCTGATTGCTTTCTTTCTTGTTTCCCTTCACACCTCTTCTCCTTGCATGTTCCGATACTTCTAAATTCTCAGCTATTATCTTTTTCTCTATTTTCATCACCTTTTTCAGTTTTTATCTCCATATCAGTTCCTTATTTTCTTTGTTCCTCCTTCCTTAACTTACACATCTTGTAGAATTGCATGAGTTGACAAGTTGTGTGATTACATGTAATGGTAGACATGCCTTTCACAGTAATATCATATTTTTAAATCCAGTAATTCCACTCCTTAAAGCAGAGTGTAGACACAATAAATGTAGGAGTCAAATTCAGTAAAATATAACATCTACTGCCATCATAAAATTATTATCCAGTTGTTTGTTTATAGACAGAGATTTTGAGACATTTCTGGAACAGTTTCTACAACATATGGATTGGGAATTAGGTAAGGAGAAAAATTATCAAGTGTGAAACCAAGACAAAAGATACCAGAGGACGTAAAAGGTTTGTCTTACTTTTGTCTCACTAGGTTCCCTTCAAATAAAGTATAGCTTTTATTCCCAACAATAAATAATATTAGCTCAAACATAAAGCAGATTTGCTAAATTCTGATGATAGTTCTTTGAATGAAAAGATAACATAGTCTTGGGGGCCCGGGAGATAGCATGGAGGTAAGGCGTTTGCCTTTCATGCAAAAGGTCATCAGTTCGAATCCTGGTGCCCCATATGGTCCCCCGTGCCTGCCAGGAGCAATTTCTGAGCATGGAGCCAGGAGTAACCCCTGAGCGCTGCCGGGTGTGACCCAAAAACCACAAAAAAAAAAAAAAGATAACATAGTCTTTAGAAAAGTTAAGTCAATTTCTTTCCAGAGAGAAAGCTTGAGGGCATGCTTTGCATGCAGGAACCCCAGTTTTTATCCCCTAAATACATATAGAATCAGGAGTAAAACCCTGAGTACCAGGAGAGGTAGAAAAAATTAAAGATTAAACAACAACAACATGAGTTTTCTGGCCTTCATCTCCTTTATTTTCCATCAGAAGCATATATTATTGGTCATGAGGGGGGAAGCTGGTTGACCTACATTGAGTGGAATTTTTTAAACAAAATGGTGTCATAGTGAACCCACTCCAGTACACCTACGCAAGAAACCACAGTAGGAGCAAAGTCCTATAAAAAGAGACAAGATAGTACTTGACACTTTGTCCATTTCAAAGCAGACTCAAGCTCATCCACTACCAGTGAGTTGAGAGAAGCTATGGTGCCTCCTAAGAGAACTTCAGCCATGGTGAGTACTGGATGGTCATGTGATTTTCTTGATTTAAACCAAGCAATCTTTCTGGGAACTTCTAGAAAGAAATTATAGATCTACATTATAGAGAGTCAGACTATAAAGATCCAATAATACTGAAAAACAGGAATGTACTTTAGTAGATACTTAAGTCATTGCATAGTATTTTCAAGAACTGATACACATCAGTTCGAAAGAGATTAAAACGGAAAGATAATTCAGTGAAGGTTAAACCACACAAGAAGTGTCCCATAATGCTGTGCAGTAGGAATGCTTATTGACTGTTTCCCAAAAAACTAGGATTCTAATATAATACTCCCATTACACTTTTCTTTGATTCAAATTAAGATGGGTCACCAATCTAGAGAATTTCATAAATGGTGACAGGGATTATTCTTTCCACTTTTTTCAATAAACTCATCTAAGCCTGTAGGTTGTATTGCATCATAGTCATAGGATTTTAGCAAAGCAATTATTATATCCACTAATCAAATTCCCACCTTTCTACATTTCTATTTTGTTTCAGTCTCTGCTGCTACTACTCTGTCTTGTGACTATAATGAAAGCAGGACTTGCGGCCCCTCAACATCCAAGATGCTCAAATGCGGAGAAGCAGAGCTCCTCTCAATATATAATGGTGAAACTAAACACTGGAGGCTCAAAAGAAAATTCCAGAAGGTCCGCAGATTACCGTACCCGTTCCACCTCACCTTGGGATGTAGAGTAAGTAAGATTCCCCAGATAAAATTTGTAATTTTTTTATATTTGCATTCATCAGACAGCCCAGTCTAAATCACCTATAGCAGTCTTTCCAAAATGTACTTCTCTCTGGGGAGGGGGATAGTAAATAATGATCCAGGGTACAATTATAGCCCAGCAGGCAATTGGGGGTAGTGTACTTTCTGTCTGTTCACTTAAAAAAGGTAGATTTTTCAAGGAAGTGCTGAGTGATTTCTTTAGTAAAAAGGGGGTAGTAGGCCAAATAAATTTGAGAAGCTCTGACCTAGAAGATGATTTTACTGACTCATAGTTGTCAGTCAAATCTGGAAGGGCCATATTTGTGCAGAATAAGAATTCTGAACTTTTCATTCCACAGACATCTTGTCATGGGACACAAGATAATGCCACACACACAAATATACACACATGCAATAACACCTCTCTTATTAGATCTCAGTGCTGCTTATACCAACAACCAGATAAATTCATAGAGGTTATCTTTCTAATACTGATGAGCATCCAGGTTCATTGTCTATTTAAAAGGTATACATTTATCCTGGGAGACTAATATTCTAATTTTCTTTGTTAGAACTACCATTGCGAATAGTTGTCAAAGATAACTCGAAATTAATTGACTTTATTTTGTACTTTTCCCATTTGGTCACATTAGCTTATTAGCACCTGGGAAATGTATCTTCAATCCCAGAGGAAGTATCTTGCTGAATATTTCCACCAGTCTATGAATCAGTACTGATCCACATTTCCAGTACACCTATATGTACTATGTCCCTAGAACAGTGAGTCATTAGACTCCATAGAGAAGTGAATACAAAAATGATTTTTGGCAGTTTTATCTGATACAAGTAGATCTGTTATTTGATGTTTTGCAATGTGACTGAATGAATAGTTTCTTCCCCTTTTCCCATTACTAAGAATAGTTCGATGAAATCCATTTAAAATTAAAAGTAAATTGTACAATCATCTAGAGAAGAGGAAAGAAAAGATCAATGTAGGGCTTATGTTTTTGTTCCTAGTTCCATCAGTCTGAGATTTTGTTCCATGAAAGTGAAGTATATACAGGGGTCAAAGTGATAGCAAAACTGGTAAGCTTCTTGCCATGTATATAGATCAACCAGCTTCAATCTCTGGCTCTGTATACAACTGTCCAAATAACTGCCAGGAATGAATCCTGAGCATAGAAGTAGTAGTAGCTCCTGAGCACTGCTGGGCATGACCTAAAAACAACAACAAAATTGTTTTGCCTATTAAAAACAAAAACAAAAACACCTGCATTTAATCAGATAAGCAGCTCTCTAGTTCCTGGATGATTCTTTGGTCTTATTTTAGCTATTAACAGTATCCTAAAAAAAATAGTCTTTCTTAAATAAAAGATAGATTTTTTTTAATCTGGTTTATTTTAAACTGACAACCCATCTGAAGTCAGTCTACTATCAAAAAACTTAGGAGTATTAGGATCATTGTGTTCTATAACATTTTTTGTGCTTAAATATCAGTGTCTTCCAAATACATTCTGTTCAGCCTTACAGCACTTAGAGAATTTGCAATGCCTATAATGTGTCATTAAAGGATTTGCCTATTTTCATTCTTTTCTGTTTGATTCCCATCCAACTTTACCAGAAATTTACTTTGCCCTGCTCTTTGTCTTCATACAGACCCAACGAGGACCTTAATAGAGAACCCCCTGTGATCTGGGAAGCCAAGTGCCGCCACTTAGGCTGTGTAAATGCCGAGGGAGAAGTGGACAGCAGCATGAACTCTGTCCCCATCCAACAAGAGATCCTGGTCCTTCGAAGAGAGACTGGTCAGTGCAACAACACTTTCAAACTGGAGAAAATGCTGGTGACCGTGGGCTGTACGTGTGTCACCCCCATTGTTCATCATGTGGGTTAAGATTGTCCTCTCAGCTCAGTGTTCAAGTGTTGCTTCTATCTGTGCTCAAGAGACCATGCATTGCTGGGTTAACACACCCATAACCCTCATGTGCAAAGGATGGTCTCCAGTTAACTGGGAATCTCTATCTCTCTCTCTTGTATTTCTAAGGGATATAAATTATGTATTTATATTTGATATGTCCTAAGATAACAATGTTATTTTAAAGAATCTTTATTTTTTTCATGTTTAAGACTTGGGGATTTTATTATTTAAACATCACAATGTGTATCTGGCATATTATTTAATGTTATTTATGGATCAATATTTATCTGTCATTATGGATGTATTTATGGGTCTCAAGTCTTTCAAGGAAGGAAAAATA
>PVKC010021629.1:0-18082 GCA_004027635.1 Crocidura indochinensis
AAAAAAAAAAAAAAAGAATATATTCCCTAATTCCATCCACACTGCTGTGAAAAATCCTATTTGGATATCTAAAGGGAATTCTCTTTCTTTCTGTAAGACTCAGATTGAATAACCAACCAGAATGATAATAGCAAAGGGTAAAGAAATTATTCTTAAATAAAAAGAGAAAATAATTTTACCTACAAAGTCAAATTTAAAGAGAAACTGATGTCATATTTTTTCTTTGTAACAGAATTTTAGAAGCTAATGGAAAAGAATATTTTAATTCAGAGTTAATTCAGTACTTCCATTTCTGTGACAATGAAATGCTATTAAGGAGGGCAAAGAGAGAATACAGCAATGGATAATGGCACATGTAAGTACTTTGTATGCAGGAGACTCTGGTTCAATCTCCAGCATAAGATGGTCCCCAGTAAGCAATATGGTCTTCTTACTCTTAGGTTCACTGAGTGCAACCAGAAGATCCTCCAAGTACAGTGGGTTCTTGCATTAAATTGCCTTGTTTTAAGTCCCCTTAACATCTATTCCCACCACCAAAAGTGTAAAGACTCAGAAAAAGTAATGTCTGCAAACTTTAATGTAAAAAGACATATTATATAATCAAATAAAGATGATTTAAAACTTCTATCTCATAAATAGAGCTGATGGGTCAGAGAAAATAATACAGGGATACTTGCCTTGCATACAACTGACCTGAGTTCAATTCCCAATACTGCATATGGTTCCTCAAGAACTTCTAAAAGTGATCCCTGAACATAGACTTAGGGTAGAGTTCAGTGTGTTGTGGATAAAAAACAAAAAAGAGGGGTCGGCGAGGTGGCGCTAGAGGTAAAGTATCTGCCTTGCAAGCGCTAGCCAAGGAAGGACTGAGGTTCGATCCTCCGGCGTCCCATATGGTCCCCCCAAGCCAGGGACAATTTCTGAGCGTTTAGCCAGGAGTAAATCCTGAGCATCAAACGGGTATGGTCCAAAAAACCAAAACAAACAAAAAAACAAACAAAAATTTAAAAAAAGAAAGAAAATGTAGTGATTTAAATCATTAACATGAAGTGTTAAAATAATTTTAATGTATAAAATTGCTTGTTCTACTGTAATTACATAGTCAATAACAGGGTTTTTGTTTGTTTTCTGTTTGTTAAGTCACATTTATAAACTAGATACTAAGTATTGAAACAGGTCACCACAATGTAAGACAAATGCACTACCAGCTTTATTATCTCTGTGGCCCAAAAATAATTTTTTTCACACTAGGACAATGAATATCTCCTATGTAACAGTCTTAGTCTATAAGCCTGCATTAACTTAAAGTCAACTAATTAACTATAGGAATTTCTAAATTTTTATTTCACCTTTCCTTTCTAGTAATTGGGAAAATTACATATATTATGAAAATAACACTAAAGTCAAGAAGAGTCAAATTAAAAATGTATTTAAAATCATTGTAGATCATAATAATATTTTCAACTTAGTCATAAACTAAACATAAATCTATATCTTATCCTTAAAGGTATTATTTTTATGCAACATATGTTTTCCTAAATAAAATTGATTGTATACAATTTAATAAAGTTCTATGAAAATATTTTCTTGGATTTCTGGTAAGACGGTGACTACAACCACAAACCAAGATAGTAGTTTCTCATTTTATAGTCTATATAATAATCAGTTAGTATTTTTAATTATTTTTCCTACTGTTTAAGTTTCTTGGTCTATGTAATGCTAAGAATATTGAAGTAATGAAAAAAAGTTTAATTAACTGCTTGCAGCTCCGATTAATGCTGGAAATAACTGGACTAGCCAGCAGAGAAATATAAAATAGTTGCATTTTAAATTCAAATGCTTTGAGTTGTATCATGTTTTATGTACATGCTGAATATAAATGATAAATAAGTAATATTCTTCCAATTCTAATTGAGTGAAATGTGTAAGTATAAAATAGAAAATGTCAGGAGAAAAGTTAAATGATATCTTCAAAATCAATTCTCAAATGTCACTTATAATTTGGATAAAGATTAGTTTACTAATCATGAAATATAAAATGTAAATTAGAGCAGAGATATTAAGTAAGTTAATACAATTTCATTAAAATGATATCAAGTGGTCCCGGAGAGATAGCACCGCGGCTTTTGCCTTGCAAGCAGCCGATCCAGTACCAAAGGTGGTTGGTTCGAATCCCGGTGTCCTATATGGCCCCTGTGCCTGCCAGGAGCTATTTCTGAGCAGACAGCCAGGAGTAACCCCTGAGCACCGCCAAGTGTGCCCCCCCCCCAAAACAAAACAAGACAAAAAAAAAAGATATCAAGTATAATATATTCAATATGTAATTTATTTTTTACTTTGGAAAACAATTTGGTACGCAGTGATATGTATTGTAGTTACTCAAATGTAGGCACTACTGGAAAATAATGGAACCAAGTAAATTATGGTTTAAGGGCTGAAACGTAAGTTTCTCTAATAACAATCTTCTTAAATATGCATTCTTTTTTGTTTTGTTTATGGGTCATACTTGGCAGTACACATGGTCTAATCCTCATTATGCTATCAGGGACTCCAGGAAATGCTCAGAGAACATTATATAGAATGCCAGGGATCAAACCTAGGAAGGCCAAGTGCAAGGCAAAAGTCTTACCTTCTGTACCCAAAGTTGTACCTTTGGCCCAAAGATGCCTTTTCCTGCTCAAATATTAATATTTTTACATGTTAAAGTATTTTTTGAGTATTACATTACATATGTGCATGTATGTATATATATTCTTTTTTATTTTGGGGGCCACACCCAGTTACTTTCAGGGGTTACTCCTGGTTATGTGCTCAGAAATTGCTCCTGGCTTGGGGGACCATATGGGATGCTAGGGGATCGAATCACAATCCAGTCTGTTTTGGGTCAGCTGCGTGCAAGGCAAATGCTCTACCGCTGTACTATTGCTCTGGCCCCCACCCTTTTTTTAAAAAAAAGGATATCTTTATTTAAACACCATGATTAAAAACATGATTGTAGTTGGGTTTCAGTCATAAAAAGAACAACCCCCTTCACCAGTGCAACATTCCCACCACCTCCCTCATCCCCTTCCTATATTCGAGACAGGCATTCTACTTCTCTCACTCATTAACATTGTTATGATACTTGTTAGTGTAGTTATTTCTCTACCTGTATTCATCAACCTTTGTGCTGAGCTTATATATTCTTATGTTAAGATAACAAAAAATTTAATTGTGAAGTCATAGACAAACAAAAATACCTATAGTATCTTGTGCTTCATTGAAAGAAAATAAATAGCCCTCCTCTCTCTGCTAAAGTGTTTCTCTTCAAGAAGAATATTAATTAAGTAGTACAGTAGGAGAAATATTTGAGCAGAATGAGCATCTTTAGTCCTACTAATGAATGCAGAGCATATATATTTTTTGACCAGGGTAGATATTGAAGCAGTAATTTTTGCTCATCCTAGAAAACTTGGGAAATATGAATTAATGCATGAAGAAACACCTAGGGCCAAGGACTCTTGGAAAAGATCGCTTTAAGAAGTGAAATGGATATCAAAGGGAAGCAATGGAATAATAGATAATAATCTTGGAGAAGAAAAGCAAACATCTTTTTATTTTTATTTTTATTTTTTTTTGGTTTTTGGGCCACACCCAGTGACGCTCAGGGGTTACTCTTGGCTATGCGCTCAAAAGTTGCTCCTGGCTAGGGGGACCATATGGGAAACTGGGGGATCGAACCGTGGTCCGTTCCTAGGCTAGCGCAGGCAACTTTTAAAGATCTGTACAGAAGAATTCTTTCTACAAGGAACTCTACTTTTTCTTTTCTTTTCTCTCTCTCTCTTTCTCTCTCTCTCTCTCTCTCTCTCTCTCTTTTAGAATTTTCCATCTTGTTTTTCATTGAAGCTGGACTAGGTGACATTCCCACCAAGACTGACTGAGACAATTCTACCTCCAGGGGAACTTCTAGCAGTCAAATCCAAAAATATTAATTTGAAAAGATATATGAACGCCTCTGTTCCCTGAAGTTTTTAGTACAACAGATAAGATATGGAAACATCCCAAATACCAATAACAAATGAATAGTTAAAGAAATTGCAATACATAAAGACCATGGAATACTATGCAGCCATGAGGAAAAAAAATAAAATCACGCAGTTCATGAAAATTTGAATAGAATTGGGGAACATTATGCTGAGCAAAATAAGCCATTAGCAGGACTGATACAGGATCATCTCACTCGTGTGTATATGTAGAAATGAATCGAGGGTATGCACAATATCAAATGATAATAAACCTTGGGTACTGAAATATAGACCTAAGAGTGTCAGATCTGGTGGAGTAGTAATAAATAGGTTGACTGGAGGTAACATAGATACATAGATAGGCAACAGTGTTAGTCAAAAGAGAATGGAGGAGGGTTAAAAGGAAGATTGGGCAGATAGGAGCTAACACAAAGATGGGCATGGAGGGTCACTGACAATACTAATACTATAAACCTGTAACTCTATTACTAGCACCCTAAGAAAAATATTTTAAGTGTCCTAGCAAAATATTTCAACTCCAGGTCTTAAAAATTCTTTTTAGGGACTGAAGAGATAGCATGGAGGTAGGGCATTTGCCTTGCATGCAGAAGGACGGTGGTTTGAATTCTGGCATCTCATATGGTCCCCGAGCCTGCCAGGAGTGATTTCTGAGCATGGAGTCAGGAGTAACCCCTGAGCACTGCCAGGTGCGACCCAAAAACAAAAACAAAAACAAAACTCAAAAATATTCTTTTCCGTAGTTAAGTGATTCTAGCACTATGTGATGACAACATGGATTTTTACAAAGAAGCTTACAATTAAAGAAGTCTTTTCAAATCTAAATCATCATATTATCAAGTAGCAATTAGGATAAAAAATTTTTTTTCCAGAGGTTATCAGATTGAAAAAACAATTATTCTGTAAAAGTGAGGAAACAGGATCTATAGACTTAAAAATAATTTTTAGCCTCATGTTTGAAGAATTATTTTGTAACAGTAAGTAGATATATACTATTTGGAAGAGTAGGAAAACTGGAAGTGCTCCCTCAGAGCTTGCTCAGAACATTCACAAAACTATGGTTGGAAAAACTAAATTTTGAGGTTTTAGAAATATTGAGACCCTTTTGAGAGAGCATTTTTTGTGGATTATAAGAAACATGAATTTGGAATTACAGGGGCAGGAGCAATAGTAAGGTGGGCAGGGCATTTGTCTTGCACAGGTTCAATTTCTAGCACTCTATATGGTCTCCCAAGTCTTCCTGGAGTGGTTTCTGAGTCCAAAGCCAGGGATAAGTCCTGAGACTGCTGGGTGTGACCCAAAAGCTGGGGGTAAGAAAGAAGGTTGGGAGTTAAGCCCACATTCCTGTAGCAAGTCACGGTAACACTGATGAACAGCAGCTGACTGGTATGAAAATAGCCTGCTTTCAACTGAGGCTAACCATCTGATCTGTTGCAATGTTCATGTGTAAATAAAACTATTAACAGGTTTACATACTTGACATCATCACAACGGATCTAAGAGTGACTAACCTCTGATGGACATTGAACCTTGCAACCCAGGAGCCATTTTGCATAATCCTCCAGTCCAAGTAACTTCAGAATCAACCATCCCAATTGTTAAAGATCTAAAGAGGGGCCAGGTGGTGGCGCTGGAGGTAAGGTGCCTGCCTTGCCTGTGCTAACCTAGGACGGACGGCGGTTCGATCCCCCGGTTCCCCATATGGTCCCCCATGCCTGCCAGGAGCGACTTCTGAGCGAATAGCCAGGAGTAACCCCTGAGCGTCACTGGGTATGGCCCAAAAAACAAAAAACAAAAAAAAAAACAAACAAAAAACAAAACAAACAAACAAAAAAAATCGGGAACCGGGAGGTGGCGCAGGAGGTAAGGTGCCTGCTGCCTTGCCTGCTAGCCTAGGACAGACCACGGTTCGATCCCCCGGTTCCCATATGGTCCCCCGTGTCTGCCAGGAGTGACTTCTGAGCGCATAGCCAGGAGTAACCCCTGAGCGTCACTGGGTGTGGCCCAAAAACCAAAAAAAAAAAAAAAGAAAAAAAGATCTAAAGAAAATTCAGCTAATGGTCTTTGGAAGTGATAAACTCTGGTAGTCTTTGTTCATTTTCTTAAATCTGCAAATTGTATGGACAGAGCTATAGGGTAAGGTGTTTGCCTTGCACATGGCAGGGTTAAGTTCAAACTTTACCATACTTTAGGTTTCCCAGAACACTGCCATGAGTAATTCTTTAATACAGCATCAAGAGTAACACCTAAGCAATATCAGATATGTCCCAAGAACAACAGCAGCAACAACAATAACAAGACCCAAAACTAAAATCAATTTGCATTTTATCACTCAAAACCCACAGAAGCGAAACTACAGAGATGGTGTGTCCAGAGAGTCAGAATCACACTATTATTCCTGAATTCATGTCAATAGGTCTCTTCCCAGGAAGTTAATGGGATGAATTTCTCCAAAAAAATCACAGTGGTCAAGGATCAGATTGACAACTCTGGAGCAAGCTGAAGTGGGAGTCACACATTTGGTCTCTTTGGTTTGAATTGTGTGCAAGTCTAACAAGCCTGCTTCTGAGGTCTGTTTCTTGCTCTCACTGAAAACCTGGGACTGAAACACCCACTCCTGATTTCAATTAATGATCTTATTAAAATTATTTATTGTTCATCAGATGTGTCATTACTTTCTGATCTCTTTGGATATTATGATGAGCAATGCAGATTATTAAACTAATAGAATTTCCAGCAGGGTATAGAAATTTAATATGGAATAGTAAAGAATCTATCACAGAATAAAATGGCTTAATTGGCCAGATGCTGAGACTGAACTAGATGTGGAGTGTCATTGTGACAAAAATTGGTATTAGTTCTGTCTTCTTAGGGCTACCATTCTACCATTCTAAGATAAGGTATATCGAAACAGTCAGTATGGCAATGCAGAAAGTAATTAGTTAATGTATAAACTGAGGGATAAAAAGATATTACACAGGTTGAGATATTCGCCTTACCTGCAAATGACTTTAGTTCATTCTCCAGTACAGCATATGATTCACTGAGCACCACCAGAAATGACCATAAGCACAGAGTCAGGTCTAAGCCCTCACTGCTGCTAATTATGGTGAAAAGAAAATTAAAACAAAATCACAAGTACAAACTGTACAAGGCTGGGTCAGAGTGATAGTATAGTGGGAAGGACATTTGTCTTACATGCAGCATACTCAGGTTCTACTTTCAGTACTCCAAATGGTCTCCCAAGCCTGCCAGGAGTGACCCTGGGTGCAGAGCCAGTAGTAAACTGAATACAGAATGGTAAGGCTCCAAAATAAAATAACAATAACAAAGAAAAGTTCTGTACAAGGCCAGTATTTCTATGAGAAAATAATGGACCCTGGGGACCATCTGATGGGATGACTTCTACCTCCATATATATGCTCTATATAAGATAATAGCAAATGTTTTTCTAGAAGTTTGCTGTTAATTTCAGATCAATGTTGGTCATTAGTATCAAGGAAAAAAGTGAAACAGAGTAAATGCTACACTCTAACTGCAAAGCTCGATTCAAGCAATCAAGAATAGCTAAGGTGAACAAGAGAAATAGTATAGCAAATACAGTGCTTGCCTTGTATGCGACCAACCCCATATAGTCCCTAAGCCTACCAGAATAGATACCTGAATGTAGAGCCTGGAGTAAAGTCTGAGCACAACTAGTTATGCTCTAAGAACAAAACAAAAAAAGAGTAACAAAGAGAAGAGTGTTACAAAGCTGTGGTGAATTATTGTCCTAAAGCCTCAAGGCATCCAATGTATGCCTAAAGACACTGGTGTTAGATTACAAAGTCATTCCTCACCTTTACATAAAAAGCTCCAAGCCAATAAAATCCATTTTAAAATTCAGACTAGCAGTCTGAAAGCTGACATGAGGAGAGTGATGACAAGTCCTACTTAGTCCCTGGCAGTGCTGAGAACCTCCTAGTTCCTATCAGTACTAAGAGCTACCAAGGCTACACCTTTGAATCTCCAAGGCAGTGATCAGGAAGAGGCAACATTTGGTGTAGAATTAAATTAGGAAGCTATTTTCTTGGCCCATTGCTTGACAATTTCTTCCACCACACATACAAAGGTAAAATTGGTCACAATTATTTCTATTATGCTCTTAGAAGTATATTTTTGACTTAAAATGAAATAATAGGGAGATGAAAATAATCTAACTTTTTGTTGTCACTGCTAGCTCTGCTCAGCAATCTCTCCTGGCAGGACTCAGGGAACCTTAGAGAAAGATACTGGCAATTGAACCCAGCTGGATTATATGGAGGATACTGGCAACTGAAACCAACTGGATCATTTGCAAGGCCAGCATATCTCTCCGGTACTGAAGATGGGTTACATTTTAATAATAGTAAAATACCAATGTTTGAATGCTTAACGAATGACCAGGACTCATGTCCTCATTGCCAAACCTTTACTGTGTGGGGCTGGCAACCTTTCAGGCCATATCTAACCAAACCCCGAAGACATCAGTGGTTAGAGAACCAATCAAAGACTTTCTGTGCAAATTAGAACATTTAGGTTCCATCATTTATTATTTTGTTTTACTTATTACTAAAGCAGAGCGTGAATTCTCTGACTACCATGAGAGCATGGAATGGCTAGTTAAGGTGACAAAGTGTGACCCTAATGATACTCAACCCAATGCCATCAGATCCCCGGATCTGATTTATACATCAGAACAGGCCCTGAATTCTACCTGGTAGAAACAACCAGAGAGTATATGATAGGTTTAGTCATTGTGCTGAAAATTCTTTAGAGTTATTAGTGAGTAAAAATTCCATTTTTCTGATATCTATGTTTTAATATTCTCTGTGGTATCACTATAGCTACAAGGCAAGACGTAATACATCACTATTCAACAGAAATCAGTGGATTGAATTAAAAAAGGACAACAATAAATAGTAATGAAATGGAATGACATATAGTCTATGAATAAAACTATTCAAATAAAGATACGTGACTGTCCAAGTAGAAAATGACTTCTATTTAATAGGACTTGAGTATATTCACTAGAACCTCTGCATTTACAATTAAACTGGGGCATCTATATTTCAAGGTTTGCTCAAGGTTAGGAAAGGTGACTCCTTAAAGTAAATCTGCATTTTCTAATAAACAGCACTCTAATGAACTGCAAAATAAAAAAGACATATATTCTAAAAATTTCTTATTCCCAACATAAAGATGACACACTATGGTTTAGAAAACTCAGCACCTGTTTGTCCTGATGAAAAGTCTCTATAATTGACAACATTTTGCTGTGTAATTAATTCTACCTTAACTTATTCTTTGTAAGTTATTCAAAATGAACACTTTCTAGGAAACAATATTAAGAAACAAATTTCACATCAGGATAATTGATAAAAATGAAATTAAGTACCTACAGCATATTTCTGGCCACAGAAATATCATACGTTCTAATTTCTAATTGTAACCTTAAGTTTCTAATTGTAGCCTTAAGTAATGATTTAGTCTCATCCACATATTTGCACTTTTTTCCCTTCCATTCATTTCAGTGGAAGCTCAAGAGCAGCCATACAAAATAGCTTGGGGTACAGGTAGAAGTCACTCCTAGAAAAGAAGCCCTTCCACTGCAGGATACACTCATATGCACCTACTCATTCAGGTACAGTTCAAAAAGGCACAATTATTTGTATGTGGAAGAAAGCCCTGGTATCTGCAGAAAAGCCACACCGACTCTAAAGACCTTATGGATAGTGGCTCTAACTGGAAATTGTTTTCTTTCCATCATCAACATTGTAACTAAGTGATTTCGAACAAAATTATTATATGGAGACCTGCTGTATTCTGATTTTCTCCATCAATGTTTCAGAAGTCTCAAATTAAACTTATGTTGTTTCCATATCTCATTACTGCTAGGAAAGTATTTCTTTCAGTAGTTTTTCTTCCTACTCTGATTGCTACCAACTCAGGGCTATTTCCTAATAATATATATATCGTTGGGCTTGTTTGTATTAATTTACTCAGAATTGCTACTTGAACAAATTTCTAGGCCTTTATTCCAGTGGTTTATTTATTTCAGTGATCTTTATTTATTTATATAAGTTTAAATAAATTTACAAATAAATAAATTAAAGTATTCTTTATTTCAGTGATCTTTTATGAATATTTTTATTGTCTTTTTTGGGGTTTGGGGAGATGTCACACCCAGTTGTGTTCCAAAAACCAGGCACATGCAAAGCATATGCTCAATGAACTTATTCTCCAGACCTATAATTTTCTTTTTAATCAAGAAGGTGGAAAGAGAATTTGGATGCAATTTTTCAGTAATTATGGTCATATATCCATGCAGTGTTTAACACAGGTAAATACTAAATTCATAGGGGCAGATAAGCAAAGATAGGTCTCAAAGTGTCCCAGGAACTCTGGTAAACTAGCAATCTTGAGCTAGAATCTTAGCTCCCTGAAATAGTTTATCAACATATGCGATTAGCATTTCAAAATGCATTGGTTAAACAATTTTTATGAAGCTCATGAAATTGCAAACATCAAAATCAATAGATATTTAAAATGGAAACTGCATAATCAATATAGGAAGCTTAATTAGTAAAATCTACATGTGCACAGATGCCTTATTGATTCAAGCAAAGTTTCATAGATTCATTAAAAAAAGTAGGATGTTATCAACTATATAGGGTGTGCAATGCTGACATGCATTCTTATGTAAAACAAAAAATATTAACTTTAAAATAAAGTGGTGTTTTACAAAAACAATATACCACCAGGAATTTTGTGATCCATGTACTACATTGCTTTAGCTGAGAAATTGATATCAGAGTACTTATACAAGATTGGGTCTTCGGATTAAGTTCAAAGTGTATTATTGCATATATAATTCCATGAGGAAAAAATATCATGAGTCTTTAATTATTAAGTAAACATATGCTTTTAAATGAATTCACTACCCACATAACCTTCTGGAACACAGCTTACCTATTAAGTACCTGACAACCTGTTCGTTTCTAATTTAGTCCCTATTATTCCTGCCTAAATTATTCAACAAATTACCAACTCTGAAAATGTATGACTACAACAATGGTATTTAGTTGATACACTTCAAAATATTTTTGGCAAATTTTCATTAAAAAAAATCTCATTGGGAGTTTGGGAAGATGATTGGCTCACAAAGTAAAGAGAATGCCTGGCATACAGAGGACTCTGGTTTAGCTCTGATATGCATAGCTACAGGATATAATACTGGTAATTTTTAACATTTCTGAGAAATTCCCTCACAAAATAGGAAGAAAAATGAAATCCCATCAAACAAATAAGGTAAGAAAACGAGTATTATTTGCTTTTCTTTTTTCAAATTTTAAATTAATTACCATAACCAGGAAAAATTTTTAAGAGGCAAAAACATTCCCCAGTAGGACTTGTGTTCCTCCTTCACTTCATTTATAAATTAGCCTTTTTTTTACTTTATAACTTGGATAAATTTGTATTATCAAAATCAAGTATAATTACAATTCCTCATCTTATATAAGAAAATAGCTAACTGTATACATGTTTAGCAAACATTAATTTATTTATTAAAGCATTTGTTAGTAAAAAAAATACACAGATAAGCACTCTATATTTTCTTAAAAAAAGAGACAAGATGCTACTGTTGAAATTTATAGTATTAATTATTTGTGTTCCAGAATGAGAGTTCACTGTAATAAAAAGAATATATTAAATGCATATAAAATGAAACTCTCATGATAGATGAAACTATTGCATTTGGCCAATTAAGAGCTCTCTGGACCAAAAACTGGGAAAGTGAAAACATTATTTTCTTTTAATACCCTTGGATCAGGGTGGGTATATGATTAAAAAGGAAAAGACTGCAAAGTCTGAATTGAAAAAAATCTGATAAAAGATTATTGCTATCTCAGCTTCTCTTTCTTCCGGTTCAATCTTCATAAGAATCATATGTTATTGTAATTTGTTTTACCTCAAAGCTGTCATTAATGCTTCTCCAAGAACCAGTCAGAAGAAAAGTACCATAAAAAGATTCCTCCTTTTGATAGATTATAGAGGTAGTAACCATGCAACTACATGAAGGGCAGTGACCTCATTTATTTGAGGCAGAGACTCACACTTAGCTGAAAATGTCTTATATAGACAATTGGAACACCTCCAAACTTCAGAATATAGTTTTTTGTGACAATCCTGACATTCAAAGAGGTAGTCATTTATGTGAGATAACTTTCACAAAACCCTCTATCTTTCTGATTGTAATGCTGAAGAATAGTCTGTTATGTGTCCCAGATTACATAAAGGTAAAGATATTTTTCTATCACAAGTAAACAAACTTTTGTTAGCAATCAGTATTTTATAACTTAGAATGAGAATACCATCAAGGTTCTAAGACATTACCCTAAGAGGAACCTTTATGTTCACATAAAGCATATCAGCAGCATATCAGAATTTCTGTATATATAATGAGTTGAAGTAGACTCAAATAATTAGCTCAACCCCACCTATTCAAATCTTTATATTCCCAGGTGCACCCCTTACTTTCACGGGGGAAGAGAATAATTATAAGGACTGCGATATATGTTGGTGCACAAGATCACTAGACCTGAGAGCAATTTTTCAACATACTTGAAATAAGTAAAGCCCTCAGAAAATAGTTTCCAAACTCCAACTAGAGAGAAGAGGATTTCTTCTCTCTGGTAAATTCTATGTAACATTTTATAAATTTAGTTCATTTCTATATAATATTTTATAAATTTAGCTCATAACTAGTGTTTTTCTTCATAAAGAAAAGTTGGCTTGGTTCTCTATTCTGCATGTGGCCTAGACTCATTGAGGATATGAATATGAATGTTTTCCTTCTTTAATCAAAGTAAAAGACTATTGACTTAAAACTTCAAGGTCATATAACATCAAGCCAAACTCCTTGCTCTTGGCACACAAAGTGAGACAATAACCATTGCCAGCTTAACTTTGTACTTACCTTCTTGGCTAATAACAAAATAAAAAAAATAGTGCCATTTTAGTGATATTTCTTATTTCCTAGTATATTTTAAACTACTTACCTATTTATTCCATTTATTTCAGCCCTATGAAGGTAAACTTCAAAGAATGATTACAGATCTTTCCTAGCAGAATATATTTCCGTTTTTCTTTATATATTTAGAATTGCTTATATCTTTTACCTATACTCACATTTGCTTTTGGGTTGGGGGTGTCATACTTAGCAGTGCTTCATGGCTTCTCCTGGCATAGTGTTCAGGAGAATATCAGTGTAATATAAAAAATGGACTTAGCCCCCATGCCCCCAATCCCCTCAGCAAAACATGTGTTTCAACCCTTTGAGCTATCACCCCCTAGTTTCTTTTTAAATCTTCCACATGCTCTCCCTTGCTTTCTATTCCTCTTTCTCCCACTATCACCCATCTTCACAATAACAAAAGTCTTATTTTTGCCCCCTTTTTTTTTAAATGAAGTATTGATTTAAAGCTGGTATCCTATATACCCACATTCCTAATAGGTCTACTATTGTGCTCTCTCAAGGTTTGTATTTTGGCTTTATGACAGAGGAAACTGTCAAATGACTCTTTAATAGAAACATATATGCCTCAGTATTTGATGCTGCTAAAGAGTTTTCCCAGCCCAGAATTAAGAACCATGAAGGAGGAAGCGGCCAATAGGAAAAATTAGAGAATAATGAAGGGAATGCATCCTAACAATGATTCGCTGGAGGTTCTTCCCAAGTTCTAGCTCTGCTTCCTGGTAGTCAGATTTTTGAACATGAAGAAATCCTTTTTGACTTGTCCATGGGAAACTAGTTGATGGGCATTTTGACTTTCCTGGGCACAGGATGAAAATGAGACAGCTCTTAAGACCATACTTACATACAAATTTTCATTTTACCACTGTAAAAATATCTGCATTGTACTAATTCACAGTTACTTTTGTCTCTCATAATTAAGGGAAGTTTGTTTTGTCTTCTAGATTTTAAATAAATATTTTTATAAGCCAAGAAAATAGAAGTAAAGTGAGGTATACTCACAAAATGGTGCCTCAGAAGCCTAACACTAGATTTTCTCATTGCCTACAAGGAACTGATTTTTTTTGTCATTGTTTTAATTTTGGGGGCCACACCCACAGGATCCCTTTGTGATCAGGGATCATTCATGATATTGCCTGAGGGAACATATGTAATGCCAGTGATCAAACTCTGGTGGCCCAATTGAAAGGTTGTACTACTATTTTGACTTCTATAAAAAAACAATGATAAAGCTATTATTTTAGGTTTAATTATGCCTCCTTATCTACATCACCCCCAGCTCACACACTTCTAACTTCTAAAATTCTAACTTTAAAAAACTTAGTATGTGAATTTACTTGGAGTTGACATCTTTACAAAGGTAACCATATTATAAGGCCATTAGAATGGGTCTTAATCTACTATCAATATCGTCTAAATAAAAAGGATAAATTTGGATACTGGGACAATGTTATGTAAATATGAAGATGGCCACCAGCAATTCAAAAATAGAGCAGATCTTAAATAAATTTCTCTTTTATTATGGCTGCAAGAAGGATTTGACCCTACCAATAGCTTGATATCTCTCTTTTATAGTATTATCTGAAGTTTCGTGATCAAAGGATAACAATTATCATCACAAAACTACCTTTCTGATGAAGCTGAGGCAAACAGAGATCTTCTAAATTAACTAGTTTATTACCACAAGGTAGTCACAAGGCTACTGTTCTCCAGATTTTTCTATAGTAGCACAGTTATACTTAATTAAGTACTACCTAGCAGCAACATGACTTTACCCCAATTTTTCATGTAAAGTATATTTAAAACCAGGATAACATAAAATTAAATAAAATCACAGAAGAGTTTACCCCATGGAAATAGTTTCTATGAAGTTCTAATGTATTTTTAATCAAACTTACAATTTTTCTCTTAAAAGTGGAAATACTCTGTACTCTTTTTTTTTTTTTTTGTGGTTTTTGGGTCACACCCGGCAGTGCTCAGGGGTTACTCCTGGCTCCATGCTCAGAAATTGCTCCTGGCAGGCACGGGGGACCATATGGGGCACCGGGATTCAAGCCGATGACCTTTTGCATGAAAGGCAAACGCCTTACCTCCATGCTATCTCCCGGGCCCCAACTCTGTACTCTTTTAAAGTAAGCACAGCCATAGAGGTAGCTCAATATCTCAGCTAGTTCATGTTAAGATTTGTTCTAAGATTAAATTCTGCCTATTTAAGAAAAGTGTGTACATTTGCTAATTCTCAATGTTTTTGTAGTTGTACTGTATATTCTTGAGAATGTTAAAATATTTTATTCAAATTCTTACTAATCACAAAGTACATTATTTGATAGATTTTCCTTTTTCTCTTTTCCAACATTTTCTTTGATACTGACAGTGTTTGACAGAATCAGAGAAAACATGTTAGGAGTCTCAAGTAGAAATATAAAAGAAGTGTTTCTTCTATGCTAAGAGTAGAATAAAGATAGATATAGTAAAGTTTTATTTCAATAGATTTCAACTTATAACAAAAAAACCTTATAGACTACATTGTGACAGATATAGGTCTGCAAAATATCTTAAGTACCAGGTCCAGTAACATTCTAAGCATCATTTAGGATATTTTTTAATTAGAAGTATTATATTAAATGACTTTTATGATTTCTTTTATCCTAAATATCTGTGGTTCTACAGATTTAACAGTACTCCCACAGAATTAGATGCCCCTCAAATAACAAAAGGCATTTCATCTCTTGACAATCTTAGAGTTTGGAATAGATATGTAATTTCATAAATGTACATTTAAATAACAGTATGAAACATAATGCTATATTAAGTGCTGAGAGTATTATTTTTTTAAAATTTAGCTTGGATATTAGTATGTAGAAATGCATCTATCATGCTAAGAAAGAAAATTAATCAGCCATATAGTCATAAAATATTGAATTATTTTAATAATGATATTAGTTCTTAGGATTCTTTTTTGAAGAGGTCAAAATATATAACACACAGAAACATATGAATACTTACCTCCTTCATTTTTTCCAACTCATTCTGTAAAGCTTGCTTTGCAATTTCAACCTCTATAAGCTGCTGCCTCAATTTCTCATTTTCATCTTCTGTTGTTGTTCTCTTTTCTTCCACATTTTCCAGTTCATGGTGAAGTCTCACAGATACATCCTTAGCAACCTACATTAAAGTGTGTTTAGAACAACAAGACATAATTAGAGACAACAAAATAAGTGAGTTAAAGTTATATTGATGCTTAGGAGTCAATATTTATAGTGTTTACTATATGTCAAATTGCACTCCGGATACTTTAGAGATAAGCCAGTGATATATGTATGTATATATATATGTATATATATATATGCTATTTAGCCCTCATAGATATGCCACAAGTTAGGAATTACTTATAAATAAGAAAAGTATTTCAGTCAGAGGAAGTCAAATGACACACAGTCATCAAGGATTAGAAGTAAAATGGAGTAGTCCAGAATGGTGGATCAGGACATAAGCTGCAGAATTTAGACTAAGACCATCAACTGTTCACCTACTCCCAAAATTCCAGGGCTAGGCAAGGCACTTAACCTTCATCAAAGGTTAAACTTATGATAACAGCAAAACTAGCAAAAAACACAATGGCACAATGATTGGTGACCGGTGAACACTCAACAAATGTTAGGAAACACACAAAAAAAATAGAATGACTCATAAAAATATCTTCTGTTTTGTTTAAAACAAATAGAACACAACTATATATAATTTTTGTGTTTTACAGAAACCAACATAATTAAATTATATTTACTTCTTTGATAAGGCCATTAAGACGATATGTGACCCATATTATCAATGACTGTGCTCTGAAAGTCAAGGTGAACTGAAGTGACCTTACTTGCCAGGAAAAACCTTTCTGAATTGAAATGTCTGTATTGAGGGATATGCTAAAGAAACAACCCCATATTAAAGTTGTTTCATTTATTTTCCTAAATAAGGCATCAAAATTGGGCAGTTTTTCCTTTCAGGGAGTAAGGGAGTAGCAAATATAGAAGAAGAAATAAAGGATCCTGGAAGCAGGGGAGGGGTACATGCAGAAAGAAATTTTTGTTCCAATCTCATCTCAGCACTGTTCCTTTTCGGGTTCTCAATTCTACTGGTGGATGCTGCTCTGAGCACCTGATTTCACTTGACCAGAGTCTCTTAAGACAGTTTGGAGGACAGTTCAAGGCCAATGCCTCACTCTGCCACACCCTTGTTTCCATCCACCCTGGAAGGAGGTACTTTACTTCCACCATCTCCAAAAAAAACAACCTACTCTCTGAGAAGGACCAGAATTCACTCTTCCACGCACACTGGACTCCACGAACCCACTGGTCTATTTTCTTCAGTTCCCCTCCTGGAGTCTAATCTTTTTGGAAGAGAATTGTACCTGATGCTTTTATTTAACCACACGTTAAGATTTTATTTTCCAAATTGAGTCCCCACCCAGAGTCCCTGCCCTGCTCCATCCGCCACATCCAGCCACCCAGAGTCTGCAAACCTTGAGGTCCTGCTCCAGGCTGCGCAATAGCTCTCCGTCGATTTCCCCTGTCTGTGCGTAACGGAGTCTTTTGCGTTCGGCTTTGCGGAGGCGGTACTGCAGAATCCGGCAGTTTTTGTTGGCTCTCTCCAATTCGTGGCGCATTTCCTGCAGTTGACAGGCATCCTCCTCGAAGAAAGTGTCCCGCATTTCATCCATCTCGGTCCTCAACTCATCGATCTCGTTCTGAGGCAGGGAGAGGTAGTGGATCAAAATCAGTCTCTCCTCCAGCTGCTCCGACGACAGACACCGTCTACACCCCATCCCGATTGCAAATTTCAGTTTTATTACACCCTACACTCGAGACAGGAGTGGTCAGACCTCAAGGGAAAAAAAAAACTAGAAAAAAAACGTGCATCCTTGAGGCCTGCGCTCACCATCTTACTCTGCTCTCTCTCATTTTGGAAAAAAAGCAGAGGCAGATTTGCTACTAATCTGTGTTAAATCCAG
>PVKC010021630.1:0-18361 GCA_004027635.1 Crocidura indochinensis
TTTCTTTCTTTCTTTCTTTCTTTCTTTCTTTCTTTCTTTCTTTCTTTCTTTCTTTCTTTTTCTTTCTTTCTCTCTTTTTTTTTTGTTTTTGGGCCACACCCGGTGACGTTCAGGAGTTACTCCAGGCTTTGAGCTCCAAAGTCGCTCCTGGCTTGGGGGACCATATGGGACGCTGGGGGAATCGAACCATGGTCCGTCCTAGGCTAGCGCAGGCAAGGCAGGCACCTTACCTATAGTGCCACTGCCCTGCCCCAGCTCTTTCTTTCTTTACTGATGACCTACCAGCCATTTTTTCTATTTAATCCATTTATTCATAGTATTTAGGGTCCTCTTTAAACAGTAGAAATTATATTATAATATTATATTATTATATATAATTTTATAAAATATATAAAATATGTAAATAAATTTATATATCTTAGTTTTGCTCTGTAAGACGCATCAGACAATAAGGTACACTTCGTTTTAGACAAGCAGAACAAGAACAAATATTCTAAAGCAAAAGATGTACTAAAATATTTAATAAACACAATGTGGGGACACTGTCAGGAGATGGCGACTGAGAACAACCAGCCTGCAAGGCCAAATATATTTACAATATGCTGGTTCACAGCTGGTTGACCACATTTACCTCACTCTTTTACATGAGAAAATTAAGAAAATAACATTTTTAAAAACATTTTTGTTAAAATAAAAAAATAGAAGTATCAAGCAAAGATCAAATAGTCTTAAACAAAAGCTTTATATGTGACAAGTGAAAGAGCATTAACCTGATTGCTCATACTATGTAGAATGTCTGTGCAATAAAGTAAGCTTAACACTGTGGATATCAAGTGGTTAATAAATGCTCTCTTTCCCTGCACTCAGGTTTCAGCTACAGGCAGCATTTGCTCCATAAGACACACAGACATTTCCCACCATCTTTTGGGGGAAAAAAAGTGCACCTTATCTATAAAAAATAAATGCATTATATAAATATATAATAAAAACACATTATATAACATAATATAAAATTATATATAACTAGTATGTTACATTTAAACCCAAAAACTATTTGTCATTATACTTAGAATAACATTGAACTCTTTACCATGACCTTCAAGACTTCTATAATCTGTGATCTAACTCTCCAAACTTGTCTCTTAATTCTACAATTATACTGCATGTTCCCATAAAACACCAAAATTTTCCCACTTTTTTGCTTTTTTCCTGTAACACACAAGGTTAGGTTTATTTATTTTTCAAGATTTTCTGACTTTTATGACCTCCATCAATTCAGACACTCCTTCCTATATATTTTTAGCCCTCAGTTCCTTCTTGTTATATAGGTTTTGAGTTCAAGTCATATTCCCAAAGAGATATTCTCAACCATTTTTTTGTATTGCCACTTACTTCTTATATATTTTCACAAAGTCCATTCTTGTCAAGAAATGCAATACATTATTGTAACTTAGATGTCAAATGAATTGACACTGGTATCTAATTACTTTATGTTCTGGTTCTGGCTTTATGTTCTGGTTCAAAGTCTTATTATTCACCTTATGATCGTCCCTGGGAGGTACTTAAACTCTCTTAGTGCCTTGTTTACTTTTCCATAGGAGGAGCTGCATAGTTAAAATTCCTTACAACAAGTACAGCCTGTATTTTATTTGTCTATAGTCAATAAATTATTATGCTGTCCAGAGATAACTTACTTCGAGAGAGATGAGTAGTACATTATCTAGGGCCTAGGCCCTAAGTGGTTGATTAAGATGACCCAAAATAAAAGTCACAATTAAAATAATAATGACATAATTGTGATTGTATAAATATGACACTGAAAATATCAGTTCCCCTTAAATTCCCTTTTCATAGAATAGTGCTGAGTGTGGCTTGATAAATCAGAACAAATGGCTGGCAGAAGAAAGATGGTCGTTTCAGTATATTGTTAGTTATGACTAAAAGGTTTCTGCTATATTATGGTCCCAAGGAGCTAGCTAGGATTTGGAGTGGAGACAGAGTAGAATGATCAAATAGGATTTAATAAATAGTATTATTAAATAGGAGTATTACATTTGAAAAGAGTATACAAGTACTAACATTTTGAGAGGAGATAAATATCCTTAGGATCCTTAGGTAAGGTGATTACAGGAGAGATTCCTAGGAAGGACTTGACTCAGGGTGTCTCAATAAGTATCCTTTGAAATGGAAGCTCTTGGACTGCATATTTGAGTATGTTCAGAGCCTTAAATGGGGATTGAAAGGATTCTTGACCTTAACTCCTAGAAAATTTAATCCAGTATTTCTGCCAAGTCTTTTGTGGGTTATCTACATGAATCATAGTCTCTAAAATTGCTTATAATTGAATATGCAAAAAATTATCGGATTTTGTCCTGAACTGGATTCTTCAATGTAGAACAAACATAGGTGTTGACTTTCATTATTCTCAGTTTTATTATTTTCTGATTATTTATCTTACATCACCCTTTGGTTGTTAACCCTATGAAAATTGTAATTGCACTAGAAATGTTCACTGCTATATTCTCAGAGTTTAATATAAACTCTGGTATTAGATAAGAACTCTATTGAAATTCATTGAAATATTCTGATTGGGTATTCTCAGAGGGGCAGAAGTTTGGGGTGGGTTATAAGAGAAAAAGAGGGTCAATTTGATGGTGATGGATGCAAACTAGACTTGGAGTTCAGTTCTCAGCACTTACTCCTTGTCTTGCTCTTTGTGTGCAAAGGAAGAGCCTAATCACACCTTACTATCTCTTTGACTCTCATCAAATCTTTGATACTGTGAATCCAATAATTAATACATGCTTTTAAATTTTCACAGAGTGAAATAATCAAGCACAATGAATCTGAATAATAATAATACTACATATTCATCAGGAGTCAATGTGGCTAAGAATTATAATACTGAAGCAATTATATTATCACAGACATCAGTACATTTTCTTTATCATATGAAAGTTCACCATATTCAAATACTTTTTAAAGCATGGTTCTGATTAAACTAGTAAAATTTGTTTATTTCTGTTTAATTTCAAACTAACTATAAGTTTACTGATGTGGCTAGCTTTCCTTTGAGAACACACAGTTACCAATAAATGGCAGGCAAAAAAAAGTAGAGGAACAAAAATATGATACCCTAAAAATTATCTTTGGCAAAAAGTTAATTTATGGGAAGTCTCAAAAAGATGAGAAGAGGAATAATTTTTTAAATAATTGTTATTGTGATCAAAGTAAATTACAAGTCTTTCACAGTAATATTTAAAGAACACACATAATGAATTAGGGCCATTCCCACCACCAGTTGTCCTCTCTCCACCCCTGTTCCCAGCATGCATCTGATAGCCCCCTGTGTCTCCATGGACTGCTAGTGTATGAGGTCTCCTTTGTGTATAGCTTGTTATAGATTGATTGGCATTGACTTTGGGTTTGGTGCTTAAGTCCGATCATTTTTTATTTGCACTCAATATTCATATAATTGGTTGCTCCTGGTACCAACCATTTTCCCCTCTCAGATTATGAAGGAGAACAAGATGTGGTTCTGTGGTTCTGTTGGAAAAAGAAAAGAAAGAAGCAAAAGAGATTGGATGAATTCCTCTAGAGGCTATAAATATCAAGAGAAGAAAAACAAAAAACAAAAAACCAAAATCAAACAAATGAAAAACAAGCAGTGACAAAAAACACAGCAGCAACAACAAAAAATCATCACCAAAACAACAACCACTAGGGGAAAAAAGGAAAAAAGAAAAGAGAGAGAAAAGAAAAAAAGGACTGTTATGGTAAGGCTTTGTGTTTTGTTTTGTTTTTTTTTGTTTGTTTTTGTTTTTGTTTTTTTTTGCATAGGCACAATAAGTATTGGGGAAGTTAGAAAGGAAATTCCTTTGGCCTAAGAGCTACAGGGTTTCTCTACCCTTGAAGCATACTGTCATGGGAGCAACTATGAGCTCCATACACATTCATTTTCACACCCCAATCTCTTTTTATGGTGCCAGCAAACTTTCTGCTCTGTTGTGATGATTAAATCAGTCCTCTGTAGCTAGCTATCTTGGTATTTCTTTCTTTCTTTGTTTGGGGGGTGGGGGCACACCAGTTGATGCTCAGGGGTTACTCCTGTCTATACTCTCAGAAGCCACTCCTGGCTTAGGGTATCATATGGGATGCCGGGGGATTGAACAGTGGTTCATCCTAGGTTAACGCATGCAAGACAAGCACTCTACTGCTTGTGCCACCACTCGGGCCCCAGATCTTGGTATTTCAATGGGTCATAGGACAAAGTCTAGGATAAAGTCTTTCCTTATGGTTCTAAAAATTTGTTTCATCATGTTTGTTGTAATCAGTCTTCTGTAAATAGTGATCTTGTATTTTGCACATGTCTTAGGTGTAAGCCTAGGATAGAGTTTTTCCTTCTGGGTCCAGAATTTCTGCTCAGTTACGGTTGTCAAAGTCAGAACTCTGGGATTAGAGATCTTGGTTTTTGTACAAGTCCTTGACTGAAGCCTAGGCTAGGATTTTTCTTATTGGTCTCAGGAAAAGTTCTGCCCAGTGGCAGTTGTCAAAGTCTGTCTTCTGTAATTAGTGATCTTGGTTTTGTGCAGGTCAAAGGAGAGTGTGTCATCTGATTTCATCTTACTGTTAGGTGATGAGATAAGACGACCTGCCTTGGATCAAGTTTTTGCTGTTTCCTCATTGTCAGATTGTTATATCAGCCTGTCACAAGTTGATGCCAGAGCGGTATTAGGAATTCCCCAGGGGGAGTTTGGTTCCTGGTGTTGTTGCAGGCAGCTGTGTCAGATCTTCATTTGGGATCTGGGGTTCGGGGTTGGATGGCAGCTGTCCAATCATATGGAGTCGAGTCCTTATGACACATGTTCAGGGTAGGAGGTGCCCTGCACTATAAAATGTAATGGGTTTTATCCCTAGTAAGAGTGACTGGCTATACAGTCTCTGTGCCCTGTTTTTGACCTGAGCTTTTATCCCAAGCAGTACTTTTTCTTCTAGAATTTCATACCAAGCAGAAACAAAACAAGTGAAATTAACAAATATATATAAATGAAAAAAGATAAAATTAACAATTATAAAAGGATGAAGGACGCTGCCTATTCCTTTGAATATTAGCACACTAAGAGATATAACTATTAAGATATTAAACATAAAAGGAAAATGTAGGTATCCTCATTAAGTATTTTGAGATATTCTTGTATGTGTGGAGGAAGTCCGTGCACATTTTCATCCCACAACATAATCTTGTTGAATTTGAGAAATGGTTAGCAGCAGTAAGGGATCAGGTAGTGCCCTTGAACTGGGGGTCCTTCTGGAACCGAATCTGGTAGCATGCAACAGTCTATATTTATGGGGGGTTGATCAGAAGGGCCTCATAAAGTCCTGAGTCAGCAGGAGTAGTGGTTGTAGGTTATGGCCAGAACATGAGATTTGGAACCAAGAGGGTGTCCTTTCATTTTGGGAGCTTGGTGTTAGCTTATTGGGGCAGGAGTTCGGCTTGGTACCTACTGAGTTAAGAACTGAGGGTAAAGAGGGAGGGATAAGGAATGGGGGAATGAGAGAATAGAGAGTAAATAGGGAGGGATAAAGAATAAGAAATGGGGGAATGAGAGATTAAAAGGATTCCTGAAAGGGGGAGGGAAAATATATGAGGGGCTATATACACTGTAGGCATTGATTGTTTACAATATAGGTTTGACTGTCAAAGAGGAGTCCATTGTATGCAAAGTCATGCCCACATAAAGACAGACATTAGAGATATTTTCATAAGTTGCATAAGTTGATATTGGGTGTGACCCTTAATTAAGAAATAATTGAATTAATAAAAGACAAATAAATACCTAAAATATACATTAAAAAAGAAAGCAAAGAAAAAAGGATAAGAGGTAAAAAAATAAAGGAAAAATAAGTGCAATAAAAAGGGGAAAAAATTGGGCCAGCACCTGGGGTTGGGAGATTTTCCCATTTCCAGGCACTTCATCAAGATAGGGGTAATCTTTGCTAAATGAAGCTTCCAGGGTTAGATATTGACTAAAGCATTTTATGATCAGCATAGTTTTCTCATTGTTAGTGTTACACAATGTGTTGGTGAGTACTATAAGAGGTGTCTTCCCTATGTAGTAATATCCATCACTTATGAATTGGAGTCCCTTTCCTAAAAAGAAACTGACAGCGTGGGCTTTATGTAATATAGGTGGAATTGAAGAAGAAAAATTAAGGAGAGAAGGGATGAAGAAGTAGGAAAAGGAGAAAAAAATTTAAAAAAATTAAAAAAGGAAATGAGATCATAGTAATTTGCAAATACGTATTTGATGAGTGGGATCTGTAACATAAGCCTGCAGTGCTCAGTTGTCTGTTTCCAAGGTCTCAATGGCCATAGGCTTTGGGTACAAATAGAAGACATAAATTAAAGGAAATGGAAAAATGGGAGTATTTTATCAATAGATTGTCATAAATATGCACTATATCTGGTATCTAGCATGATTGAGCACTGAGTTGCAATATTAGGGTGTCTGCCCTATTTTTCCAGGAACCACTAACAAAGAAGCTGAAGGGTTATTTTATAACTAATAAAATTAAGTTAAGGTATTCAAACTTTTTGCCTCTTGTATATGTACAGGTGTCTCTTTCCCTCTTTTTAGAGGGAGGGGTATTTTTCTGCTATTATTTCCCTCACTACTTGTTCTTCCCTTTTCCTTTTTTCTCCTCTTCTGGCATTCCTACAATTTGTAGGTTATTTCTTTTTTCTTTTTTCAACAGGTATCTAACATTTTCTTCCAAAGTTGTGTTTCTTGTTTCCTTATTGACTTCCTTGTCATTGTTGATTTGCAGTTTTTTGTCAAGTTCCTCTATGCAATCTTCCAACTGTGTAATTTTGCTATTATGGCTTGCTATCATGTTTTTTATTTCCCTTAACTCCATTTGTATAGATTCACTTCTGAAAAGTTCTTCTTTGAGTTGGTTGAATTGCTCATTTATAGATTTCTTGATTTCGCAGGCTAGTGATTTCTATTTCTAAGACATCCATTGCTGCTTTTAGGTCCTCATCTTTTGGGCTCTTGCATTTTGGTGGACTTGAAAACTTGCTAGAATTTCTGCTTCCCCAGATGCTAGTGTCTTCTTTAGTTTACCCATATTTCTTTATATTTCGTGCCTTTGAATATTGAAGTTTTGGATTGTTTAATAAAGTGGTCTGCTATACTGATTGTATTAGAAGTTATTAAAGGTATATCCAAATTTGAGGGTTTTTTTTTCCTAGCCAGGTGAGCTTGTCTAAGTATGATAGAGGTATTATAAGCTACTTCATTGTTTTGCTATTCTGTTTTATGAGCTGTGGATTATCTGAAGGAACTGAGTTTTGGGTCTGGGATGCTTAGACGTGTAAATTATAAGTTAGAATATCTTCTTAGAATGTTTTGGGGTTTGGTCAGAGGGGACAGGGCATGGACACACCTGGCCTGGGGTCCAGGGCAGTCTGGCAGAGAGGTCATGTGGTCTGGTTGGGTTTGGTGAAGGGAGGGGGAAGACACACCTGGGCTGGGTTCCTGGGTCTTTGGGTAGTTTGTGAGGTTTGGCTGGGGTTTGGCGGGACGGGGTTGGGGGAGTTGGTTGGAATGGGTGGGGATTGGGGGGAGGAGATTAGACTCACCTGGCCTTGGTTCCCAGTCTGGGTGGGCCCTGGTTGCATGTAGAGGAACTTTTATTTAAAAAAAAAGTCACTGTGAAACTTTCTCTTAAGCTTTAGCTTCATGATTTTTTTCCCCTGATTTTTCTATTTATTTCCTAAGCTTTTGTCTTAGGTTGGGTTTTTAAAGCTGATATCTGAAGCATGGTGAGTTGATATATCACTGTGAAACTTTCTCTTAAGCTTTAGCTTCATGATTTTTTCCCCTGATTTTTCTATTTATTTCCTAAACTTTTGTCTTAGGTTGGGTTTTTAAAGCTGATATCTGAAGCATGGTGAGTTGATATATTTCTCTTAGTCTTTTCTGATGTATATGCATAATCTGTAAAGTTATTAGTTTGGTGTTTGTTTATTAGTCAGGATTTTGAAGAATCCAAATGAATACAGTCTGATTTGCCTTGTGCTCTGACAGGTATGTGGAAGAGTAGCCTCAAAGGATAAAAAGATAGTTGTATTTGGATATGTTTATTATACAATTATGTTATCTGTTATAAATTATGTTATTTAATATGTTTATTATATAATTTAAACGTATTTGGATATGTTTATTATACAATTTAATTCAGCTACAATGATTGTTCAGTGAAGGGTTGGTCAAAACTATACAGAACTGGTTTTGTTTTGTATAATTTAAGGTAAGTGAATCTTTCTCTCTTAACTTGTGTTTCTTTATTGATATGATGGGCATATACCTAATTAATTCACAGTCTGTTGGAGTGAAATTTCTGCAAAGATCAAGGCATAATGCTGCATCCATGGGAAAAACTAAGACAGTATTTTAGTTTTTTATAATGCCTTTATTTAAGCACCATGATTACAAACATGTTTGTAGTTGGTCTTCAGTTATAGAAAAGAACCAGTGCAACATTCCTACCACCAATATCCCCCACCCCATTCCTCCCCTATTCAGTGCCTTTATTCTAGACAGGCATTCTATTTCTCTCACGCATTATCGTTGTCATGATAGTTTTAGTGTAGTTATTTCTTTAACTGAACTCACCCCTCTTTGTGTTAAGCTTCATTTCATGGGCCAGTCCTTCCATTCGTCATCTCTATGGGTATTATTACAATAATGTCTTTTTTTTTTAAATTACATCAATGAATGAGACTATTATGTGTCTATCTCTCTCCCTCTGACTTATGATTCTCAGTATAATCGTTTCCATATCTATCTCTGTATAGGAAAATTTCATGACTTAATTTTTATCATCAGTGAGAAACTAAATCTGTTCCTAAGGAAACGCAAAGGCTGAAATAGGCTAAATTAACCAGAGTTAGATCAGGTAGGCAATTTTTAACAAATTTTTTAAGATATCTCAGTGTCAGATATAGTGTTTCCTAAAGTAACATTCCTCCCTGAGGGGTGTGTGATTGGAAGGATTCTGGAAGTGTGATAGGAGCTGGATGAGATTAGTGATTGTTTTATTATTTTTCCATTGACAAATGTAGATATTCTAGGATGTCCTGTTCAACTTTTTTTTTTCTCTGAAAATGGAAGGTAAGAGGGTCTGAGTGATAGCAGAGTAGGTAGGGCATTTGCCTTTTATGTGGCCCCTCTGGACTTGATTCCAGGTATCCCAAATGGTGAACACTTCTGGATGTGGTCCAAAAGAAACAAACAAAAAAACTGTGTGTGGGGGGGGAAGTAAGCCAAAAATGTTTGAGTAATTAGGTAAGATAGTAGGATATAGCAAGGAACTATAGAAAAATTAGGTAATCCAGTTTATCTAATCAGCAGAATTCCTTGATTAAGTTTGGAAAATAATTTTTTTCATGTTATCTTGGATCTTATTTCTACTCCATATCTGTTTTTAAGTCTATTACATACTCTCTATTTCATAAATAGATATGACCTTATTCTCTTAAGTCTTTACATTTAAAGTGACGAGAAACATAAATAAACTTATGCTGTGGGCTGTGCACTGAGCCTCTGTACAAAGAAAATTAAAGTGGATTAAGCTGAAAAAATGATAGAATGGGCATAGGAAAGTGTTGACTTAAATCATTTTAATTTATTTTATTTATTAATTGAGTAACTATGAGATACACAGTTTCAAAGTTCATACTTGAGTTTCAAACAGTATTTCAACACCCATCCTTTCATCAATGTACATTTTCTGAAACTAAAATTGATGACTTCTTAAAAAAAATAATTACTAAGGAATGACTTTGTTAAAGTGACATTTACAGGAACTTGGACATTAAGTAGTATCAACTGCTTAAAAGCAAAGACCCTGAGGTAAGAGCTTGGTAAGTGTATTAGGAAGAGGAGGGATTATATAATGACCCAGATCTTTTAAAAATGAATCCTGTTAATCTGTGGGAAAGGTAGTAAAACAATAGTGAGGGCTAGAATAGAGAAGCGCATGGTAAACCTCATTTTTGATTTTGCACACTAGCTATAGGATTGTTATAACACTATTGATTTGTCTTTTGCTTAGTTTGCTGTTGACTTTGCTTCATTCTTCATCTCATTGGAGGTTTTATCCCTACAATACCACTCCCTTTAAGGGAAGATCATGTAATTAAAGTTTATATCACTACTTAAAAGTAACTGCTCCTATAAGTTAGAAGAGGAATAAATAGTTATGAATTCTTACTTGCTTGAGCTTCCAAAATCTTGGAAATAGGAAGTCATTAATATATTTACAAATATATATGAGATCATTATACATACAGTAAAAAATTGAACAGACTGTTCAAAGATTTTTAGAAAAGCTTCATTCAAGCTTGCTCCCTTCCAGTGGTACACACATAAATGTGGATGAGTGGACCCTGCCAAGACCAGCAGCACTCCAAGGCACATAGGCCATAAGCATGGAGTCTCCTACCCTGCCAGGAGAGTGAGGCATGTCATCACAGGTGAGTGGACTCTATACATCTCCTAGTTAATGAACTAAGAGAAAAAAAAATTAGCTTTGTAAGCACTCATCAGGAAGGAATAAAGGGCCTACAGAAATAACTGACATAGCTTATAAAATTAAAATGTAATCAACAAAATGATCCAATATTGTCAGACAGAAGGAAATAATAAAGTTTATAGCAGAAATCAGTGATTTGGAAAATATTATTAAAAATCAATAAATGAAAAAATTGGTTCTTTGATTTGAACTACTGTCCTTCTTCATGCAAGGCAAACTCCCTACCTCCATGCTATCTCTCCTGCCCCTGTGGTGTATATTTTATGAATATGTTTGTAACCATGATGCCTAAATAATGAAGTTATAAAAAAATCTTCATTATATTATTATTGATTGTTTTACCATATAATTTTTATAAAAAAATAAATAGGTAGTCGTGTTCAAAACTGGTTCTCTTCTCAATATATTCCTTGTGTCTTAATTTACTACTCACATATTTTCTTGTATGTTTTGGTTTTCTTTAAAACATATTTACCTCTGTAAATCAGTTTAAAATGAACTTCAAAGACTATTCCCTTAAACTGTTATATGAAATAATAAAATTAAAGGTAATTTATCATTCTCATAAAAAATTATGTTCCATTACCTCCTAATGAAATTTGGATTGATATTTTTTTCTGTTTTCGTGACTTTTTCTCTTTGTAACAAATTTTTATATGTTAAAATAACACATCTAGGTCTCAGAGAGATGGTACAATAGAAAAGGCACTTGCCTTAGGTAGATTTAATCTCCGTCATCCTATAAGGTCATTCAGAACACCTACTTGAGTAATTCCTGAGTGCCCTGATCATGCCAGGTTGTGTCTTAAAAGTGAAAAACAGAAAACAAACAAATAAAAAAAATACACCTACGACAACAGATTTTCTTGATTATGCTAATAAAATTGTGGTTCCCTAAGTCATCTAGGTTTTTGATCCAATTTTCTGCAAAGTTCGCTCTTTTGCAAACTCTCTGTTCTATGCCCATATAGTCAATTGCATCCTGACAGTCCTGCATTTGTTATCCAATATAACCCATTACTGGTTTTGTAAATTGGATCATCTTCTGGGCCAGTAACTCAGCTTACTGTACTAAGGATCAGGACTTTGCGTCGCATTATTCTGTTTTCTCAGGGAACTTCAAGGACTCTACTAGTAGGGGGATCGAAGGTAGTCAGGTTGGAGGAGAGGAAAGGGACTTGTTTTATTCTTCTGTCATTTTGCTTTTAGTCTTTGTTTTCTTACCATTCTTTTGTTCTTTCCTTGGCCTCCCAGAATTACACCTTACTTAAAAATGTTTCGAATTAATTTGGGGTGGTCCAGGGGGTAGGTGGGAGCTCCTGCATGTATTTAATAATGCATCATGTAGTACCTAAGATTAAACTAGAGTCATCTGTATGTAAAGCATGTACTTTAAACCCTGTACTAACTCTTCATCCCTAATGATACTTACTTTTCCTTGGCAGTTGGTTCCTTCCCTACAAACTGGCAGTTTCAGTTTTCAGTAATCTAGCAATCAGATTAGTGTTCAGAACCTAAGTCAATTCTTAAACTTGCAATCCCTAATGTGCAGACATTTTCTCCTTATTATTCAAACCAACAGCTACTTTTATTACAGGGTTTTGTGTTCTTTATATGACTGAAACCCAACTTCAAACATGCTTGTAATCATGGTGCTAAATAAAGATATTAGTTTAAAATTTTCATTATTTTGAAAGTAAAAAAGACTACAGGACAGATAAAGCTGTGTCCAAGAACTGAAATATCTCTTCTTTGATAACAATGAAAGAAACCAAGAAACTGGGAACTTTGTCCTGTGACTATAAGAAATTCAAACCCAAGAACCTGAGTTTCTGAGGGATTGGGGACATTGTAAGATGAGTAGGGCTCTTGTCTTGCATTCAGAATAACCTGGATTCAATATTGACACCTCTATTGGTACCTAGAGACCTGACAAGTGTGATCTCTGAGAGCTAGGAGTAAGTCCTATGCATCACTAAGTTTACTCAAAAGCCAAAAGAAAAGAAAGAAATAAAAGAAATGGCATGGTTGGAGGAGATAAGGTTGTTGATTTGAATTCTGAATTTGTATAAATTTGTTGCACAGCAACAGCATTAGCATCCTGTGCCCCTTTGGGATTTTAGCATTAGCTACTTGTCCTATTTACTGGGACACACTCTTCTTTTGCAACACACCTGGAGTAACCAAGTAGTGCTGGCTTGTACATGAAAGGGTTGACTTTGCTCTTGGGATCTCTGAAAGTCTTCCTCCCAATGACATCTACCTCATGACTCATTGTTCTGTTTCCTTGTAGGATATCACGTTTCCCTCTGATGAGGATAACCAGCCTCTTTCCAACTTGGAGAACTCCACTGTTTTACAGATTTCTTTCATTTCATTCCATTTCAAACCTTGATATTCCAAATTGAAAGTGTTTGGTGGTTTAGAAAATTCAAAACTCTCCTGTTCTTTTGTATATATTAAAGTATTGTGACATTAGACAAGCTATTCCTCCTCTCCTGGATAATCCCATTGCTAGGCTGAGCCTCTGCTTAGTTGCTAGATTGAATTCATGAGTCACAGCCTGGTCTCTCTGGCAAAACTATGTTTAACCATACCAGGGCTCTTGTGTCAGATCATGCAACAATATACCATCTCAAGAGACTGAAAATTTTCTAAATTATACAATTCTGCTTCTTCTTCTTCCTCTTCCTCCTCCTCCTCCTCCTCCTCCTCCTCCTCCTCCTCAATTTATCCTTTCAAACTCTTGCCTTTTACTGTAAGTAGCAAGGGAGAACCAGGATGTGTCTTCAATTTTATTGGAAATTTTCTCAGCTAAAATCTCAGTTCATTACATAGAAGTTCTGTGTTTTACAAAATAGCATTGTGCCAGGACCAGAGAGATAGCTTAGTGGTTGAATTTGCCTTACTAGCTGCTGACCCGATCTCACAGAGCAAATAAATATAAGTGTACTTTAATTTTTATTTTTTATTTTTATTTTTATTTTTTTTTGGTTTTTGGGCCACACCCAGTGACGCTCAGGGTTATTCCTGGCTATGCGCTCAGAAGTTGCTCCTGGCTTGGGGGACCATATGGGGCACGGGGGATCGAACCTCAGTCCGTCCAAGGCTAGTGCGGTAAGGCAGGCACCTTTACCTCCAGCGCCACTGCCCGGCCCCTTTAATTTTTATTTTATTTTTTCCATGGTTCTAGAGGCTAAGAAATCTGGAATGAACAAGGCATCAAGATGATAAGAAAATTCATCCTCATCTCTCTTTGCCATTTTCTCTTTGTCTAGTGGAAACATCATTTCCATCACTGTCTGTATATCCTCCCAGCCTTCTTCCTTAAATTTCTTCCCTCTCCTTTACTTATGAAGATACAAGTTATTTGACTTAGAGTGTATCTTAAATACAATATGCTACTAGCTTAAGAGTTTTGGCTTAAAACGATTGTAAAAAGCTCTCCTCCCAAATAAGTTCACATTTATAAGTTCCAAGGTTTATGACTGTAGCTTAACTTTTGGAAAGCATTATGCAGTTGGTCAAAGACTCCCAATAAAAACAGTGGAAGAATTCTACTTGTTAACACTTAATAAATTATGATGTTTCTGCTGGGATAAGTGTATCTATAAGACTCTCCCCAATCAGAGTTGAATCAAATATGATATAGGTTAACTTCTGGCTTACTTTATGGCTTTATAGTTTTAAGCTTATGTGGCAAGACATCCTTCAGATTATATTTTCTGCTGTACATGAAAGAGCTAATGTATCTTTGCAGAGTTATTTGAAGTAACAAAAACTGAGTGAATATAAATTGCCTACTTCAGTGATATTACCAAACCTTATTCAAATAATTTTATTCTTCCCTCCCTCTCTTTTTCATCCATTAGATCAGGCTGCTATACTGAGCACTGTAGGTAAGTTGCTTCAGTTACTGACATTGGCATCTCAGAGTTTGGGGAAACGGTGTAGTCTAAATTCCAGGTGTTGAATGATTTGGTTCTTGACTCAGCGTCTTTCCTTCTGTGTGCCTTCCCATTGCACAAAGATCACTTTTCCTATCTCTTCTTCAAAGGGCCCTACTTCCATTCCAATCAAGACTCTGTCTTCATTGCATTCTAAACAGAATCTTATTAGGCATTTTGGCTTTTGTATTGTAATCTAAGGGAATCTGATAATATTCATAGGATGACTCTTCTCTAGTACCTGGATTATTACACTCATTTTAGAGTTGTTCTCTTTGATTAGTTTTTCCTTTGGTTACTTATCTACACTATTCTCAGGCACATCTTTCCTAGAGCAAAATTAACTTTTTTATATTTATATTATATTAATTGCTTTCTATACCTTCTAGAATAATACTAGGATAACAATATGCAAGAGTCTGAAAGGATAATATTAGAATAACAATAATTATATTAAGATAATATATTATATAATATTTTTAGGATAACTAACAGACTGTTCTTTACCTTAACTAGACCTGTTTTTCTCTTCTCCATGCAGGCAATAGTTCTATCAGTTTTGCTGAAGTTGTTTTGTCTGCTCCCAAATGCTCTCCTTCTGCTGCCTGTTCCAGATGCCTCCTACCCTCAACTCCTACCCCTTGCTTAGAATTCTGCTTATCATTTAAGACTCAGCTCAATCTGCTTTTGACAGTGCTGAGTTTGGAAAAGGAGGTTTTGAATCTAACCCCCTCCACCTCCTCCTCCTCCACCTCTTTGTAGATACCTAGTTAATAGTAAAAAAGCTTATTAGTAGGACTTATTACCCAAACTATTATTATTTTTATTGATAGAATAGTAAAATCTGTTGGTTTACTCTTATCTTTCTGGTATAGTCTATGGCATACGTTTAGAACAGAAGGGCTTCTGTGTCATTTCTGTACTTCAGAATATCTGTAGCATCAGAAAAGTTGTTTGGAGGAGTGGGACAATGTTTCCATGATCACTTGGTAGAGGAAATGAAACAAGAAATCTAAAGGGTAGGCAGTGAGCATGGTTATTATGCTTTTTACAATTCAGGAACTGCCCAATTTCCATAAAACATGTTCCAGTGTATATGGTGGGATTTAACTAAGAAGGTCAACTTTTCCTCCCCTAAAATGTTGCCAAGATAGAAGTTTGGAAATCAGGTTTTCTTCTCTTTGAGAGCAAATATTATTTCAATGAATGAAAAATGACAGAAAACTTTCTGCAAAATATGGCAATGTCTACATTTTTCAAAGAATTAATGTTGGTTATCCTTAGAGTTAGGTTCACGGTTGCTCCTTCTTGTCACAGTGTACTCTTTTAAATCATTTGTTAGCTCTTGACTATTGTTCTGTCTCCTTACAGTGCTGAAAATTTATGATATATTTTCCTTCTATTGGATGAGTAATTTTTCATTTTTCTAGTCTAATTCCTTGAAAATATTTAATAATAATTCGTGTGTTGCATGAAGTTATTTGAAGTTTTATGTAGAACTATCTGAAATCACTTACTACTATGTGAGTGTATATTTGTGTGTGTGTGTGTGTTTGTGTGTGTGTGTAGTCTCCTAGGTATGAGTAAATGAATTAATGATTCCCAATTTATTTAGAGAAAGAGATGATTGTTCTATTAGTTGATATTGTAGGACTTCAATATGTTCACTGAGATTAACTAAAATGTAGGCTATACGGAAATAACAAAGGAGTCCCAATACTTTGAAAGTTAGATAATTTATATTTCCTGATCTATGTATATTTATATCAAAGTTTATTATTAATATTTAACCATTTATAGGATCAAGATTTCTGCAGTTAGAAATTTGTTATTTCACCTATTTTTTTAAGCTGACCACAACTTTAACCTCTCTACCAAAAGCTCCAACTGACGAGTCTATGTTGTCTCTTATAAGATATGAACCCTGCCCAAGGTCATGAATCAGATTCATAGGGAGGGGAAATAAGGAGATTGTAGTTTTTTGATGATCTTTATAATGTTTGGCTGATGTCTACGGGTACTTTCTTATTGCTCCCTTGTGTCCTTCCTTGATAGGCTAAGCTTTGGGGTGGTGTTAATGGAAATAGACTTGAGGAATGCCTACCACGTGGTTCCTACAAAATGGCATCTTTCCTTGTTCAGAATCCATAATTCCACATTTCCTCCTCTTCTTATGGACCTGAGTCAATTTTTTGACTCTTCTTGAAGTTTCTTGTCCTTGTCCCTGTTAATGGGCACATACTGGAACCTTAACACAAGCATCTTAACTGCACCTATTCATGTCTGAATGAAGTGGGTATGAAAATTAATTATATAAGGACCTACTAAGGAAATTGTCAAACAAAAAAACAATCACAAAACACTGGCCCAGCCAGAACCGTAATCAGGGAGGTTATCCAGGGTGATTGAGTGAACCACGGTTCATACCAGGAGGCAGAATCTTTCTGCTGTCTTTCTTGTTCCTGCAAACTAAACTTCACCTGCTACAGTGTTTCATGGATGACCCTGGACTTGTTAGTATAGAAACAATATAAAAACAACCTTGCATCCCCAGATCCATGTGCAGCTCTCCTTCCTTCGAGAAGAGCAGGTTCAGTTTTTGCTTGTTCTGGAGAGAACTTTAGCTAGAGAGGCAACTTGTTCTTCTAGCATCCTGATAGAAAAATATATCTTCTCACATCAGCATCCACTATTTGGGAAAGTTGTTTAAATTATATGTCTCCCTTGACAAGGGAGGCCACTCCCACACCAGCGGAACTGAAATACCAAATGCTACAAGAGCTGAAATAAAAAGGGTACATTAACTCTGCTCAACTTGTTCCCACCCATCCTCTCCTAACAGATATGACACTTGGAATAGGAGAATTACCATGGTACAAAACTCACCTGGGTTTGCAAAAGCAGTGGTAAAAACACAAAGGGTCAGTCCCTTGGTACATTCAAGTCATGTCTCATTCCTTCCCTGATGGGGACTACTTCCTCATGCATCTATATTGACCACTATGGTCTCATTGCAATAGTTCAAGTAACAGGAAGGGACCCTGGTGGCCCCTTTAGGGGTGGATAAAAAGCATGTGCTGGTACACTCTATTCCCTACAAGATTATCCTGCCTCAGTCCAGGGGTAGACAGTCTGTTTTCTGGACCACTGTCCCCATTACTTCAACTCCCATGAAATATGGGGGTCCAGGGTCCAAGCATAACCAGTAATCTTTGGTCAGCCCCAGCAGGGTCGCACTGAGAAAATGATAGGTTTCTTCTATGGTCCTGAATGACACTTCTCCTTCAGTTATTGGACCAAGAAAAGGTACAGAATTGTGGGGCTTACACTGGCACCTTAAGGGCACTGCTGGGCTGCTGCCTCTTTCCTTTATTTGCTTTTTTTTTGTCCCCAGATTCACAATACAGACCAGGCAAGGGTCTGGGTTGAGGTGTATAAGGGGTGCATTTACTGTACCTCCTCTTTCTATGCAGTCAGTGTAAAGAACACAGCCTGTGATAAGAATTGGGAGGCCTTATTTTTTATCTTTTCATTTTTTTTGATTTTTTCTTTAACTTCTTTTATAAACACCCCCTTCACTAATGCAACTTTCCCGCCACCAGTGCCCCAAAACTCCCTCCCTCCCAACCCACCCCCACCTGTACTCTATACAGGCTTTTCAGTTCCCTCATACTGAGGAATGTTACAAAAATGACTTATATTTTCCATAAAACCCATAGATGAGTGAGATTATTCTGCATCTATCTCTCTCCCTCTGACTTATTTCACTCAGCATAATAGATTCCATGTACATCCATGTATATGAAAATTTC
>PVKC010021631.1:0-18076 GCA_004027635.1 Crocidura indochinensis
CAGCAGTGTGAAAAGCAAACTCCCTACCTGCTTTGTTATTGCTTGGCCCCAAGGAATTATAGGATAAAATGTTATGACTCTAAAGACCTTCATATTCTAAACTAAACTATTAATTTCAACCAGTTATTAATGGTATTGGAAAGGCTTTTTGCCTATTGTTTGACATTACCAGTTCCTTACTTTTTCACAAGATGGTGCTATAAATACAGCTTCCTTTTACTGATTGACCTGTGCTTGGTGTTTTATTGCTTGTTGGTGTATTTGGATGTTTGCTTTTCACAATTTTAATTGACATGTCATTGGATTATGATATAGAAATTTGAGATTTGCTTCACATTTTTCTAGTTTTTACCACTCCCACCACCAAAGTTCCTGTATCAGACTATTACCAAAAAGACGCCTTTACATATATTTCCACACCACTTCTTCTCTCCTCAGGGAATCAATTCAATTTAAATCAAGTCTAGGAGATAATTTGCCAGATTAGCCTTTGCCATTTGTTTGTTTTAGTAATTTATACTGCACTTGTAAGTAAAATCATATGCTGATTTCCTATTATGCCATTACTTACTACAGTTGCAATAACTGCCTTCAAATCTATCCATTTTCGTCCTGAAGAGAATAATGTCATCTTTAAGGGGATAATAAAGTTTCATTTATTTCATATTTAAGATGTTCTTTAGTCATCTCTTAAGGGATATATTTTTGATAGAGATAATAAATTAAATTAAAATAAGAGAACACGATCAATCAATGGTAAAAAGAGCTAAAATATAAAAAATACATTGCTGACCTTAGACTGTAGAATTAGTGCTAAAAAATCTTGCCAAAAACACAATATAAATTTAATGTAATATCGGGGCCCTGGAGATAGCATGGAGGTAAGGCTTTTGCCTTTCATGCAAAAGGTCATCTGTTCGAATCCCAGTGCCCCATATGGTCCCCCGTGCCTGCCAGGAGCAATTTCTGAGCATGGAGTCAGGAGTAACCCCTGAGCACTGCCAGGTGTGACCCAAAAACCAAAAAAAAAAAAAAGAATTTAATGTAGTATCAATCAAATTTATCATGTTATATTTTTGGACATTGGTCAAAATCTTTTAAAATTTAAATGAAATAATCTAACTTCTCAAATAACCAAAGCAATTGAGGGAGCATAACTCAAAAAATAAAAACACTAATTTGAAAAGATATAGGCATGATTGTGTTTTCTATAGCACTTTGTTTAACAGCTAAGACATGGAAACTATCTAAATGACCAACAAAGGAAGAGTGGATGAAGTTGGTATGTCCACACAATGGAATACCATGTAGCTACAAGAACTGAAGAAATTAGATACTGCTGCAACTTGGAAGGAACTATAGTGTAAAATAAAAATGCACGAGTTGTAAGATCACCCCAAGCATCATATTTCCAAACCCCACAGAGCCAGATCTGAAAAGGCAGGTAGCAGTGAAGAAATAATCAAACAAGTTACTCCTGATGATCCTGACATCAGTGGCCTTTTGCCTCATCTCTTTGCCTTAGCCAAAGCCATAATTTCTCCTTTTTTAATTAAAACTAATTCCCAATACTAGGAGGGGGTAAAGTTGAGTAATCTAGGTTGGCTTTTATATTACAAAAGAGAGATTTTGGGGAAAGAAGAAGATGGCGAACACTTTTGGGAGAGACTGGTGTCATCTTACATTAGGGGTTATTGTGACAGACTCAAATCAAAAAGAGGAGGACACATATGGGATGTTTTCACTTTTGGTACTATATATATAATAGTTTGACAAAGGAATGGAAAGTATCAATGTGAGAAAATCCTTAACCATGAACTATAAAAATAAGATGTATAAGAAACTGATAGAATGGTAACAGAGAAGGGGCATATTGGTGATAACATAAGAGTATTAATAATGGAACTTGGACATTACAGGTGTAGAGGTAAGATAAATGTATATACTAGAACCATCAAACAATAATAATTAAAAATAAGTTTGATAAGCAAATGGTGTCAGGGTTGGAGGCATACTGAGGGGAAGAAACAGGTACTAATGATAGATTCAGTGTTGGAATATTATAAAAACAGAAAATTCTATTATCAGCTATCATAAATCATAGTGTCTAAGTTTATTTATTTTTAAATTGTCCAGAAAGCCAGACAGTAGGTCAGGCACTTCCATTTCATATTAATGATTCAGGTTCAAATATATTGTCCAAGAGCTCTGCTATGAATGATTCCTGAGCAAAGGAGTAAGCCTTGATCATAGCTGATTGCTCCCCTTCCCCAGCCCCAAACAGCAGTAAAAAGATTTCTTGACTAACATTATTTGACTCAGACTCTTAAAGACATCTTATAAAACTACCCAGTGACAGAAAGTTTAATCTAGTGGCTAAATCTAAATTTCATTGTTTATGTCTTCAATTTTGTACTGCAGTTTTCTAAAAATTTAGTCTTTATAGATCAAGTTAAATTGCATTATTTTAATAAGGAAAATTGTTTATTTGATTTTACTTCCTGGCCACAACTTTTGATGCTTGGACTACACTCAGGAATCACCCTGGTATATTTGAGGGACAATATGGGATACAGGGAATTGATTCCAGGTGGGTCATATGCAAGGCAAGTGCCCAAACTGCTCTGCTATCTCTCTGACTTATAATCAGAATTTTAAGCCATAAACTATGTTTAAATGTTTCACTATAAGTCAACATAAATCAATTACATAAAATCCATTTGTAAATCATTTCTCTTTAAAAATATTTTTCCAGGGGCCCGGGAGATAGCATGGAGGTAAGGCGTTTGCCTTTCATGCAAAAGGTCATCGGTTCGAGTCCCGGTGCCCCATATGGTCCCCCTGTGCCTGCCAGGAGCAATTTCTGAGCATGGAGCCAGGAGTAACCCCTGAGCACTGCCGGGTATGACCCCCCCCCAAAAAAAATATTTTTCCAGTTTTATCTGCTCTACAGTTTTCAGTCAGCATAATACAATTTGTTTCCCAAGAAATGATCAACTTCATGAAATATAGCAGCAACAAGCTATTCTATGCGATCTGAGTTCCAACTTGGGTAGTAAGTATCCTTATTGGTAATGGTACTTTTATTCTGGCAAATAATGGCATTTTAGACTAAAATACATTTATAGTTTTGTCCCTTTTGATGCATATATCAGGAAAAATAATATGACAGAGTAAAGATATTAGGAAAAGTCATTTATAATTTCCTGTTTTATTTTATTTATATCTTTTTTTATTTTATTTTTTGTGGGGTTCACACTCAGCAATGCTCAGGGGTTACTCCTGGCTCTACACTCAGAAATCGCTTCTGGCAGGCTTGGGGGACCATATGGGATACTGAGATTTGAACCACTGTCCTTCTGCATGCAAAGAAAACACCATACCTCTATGATATCTCTCGGACACAAGGTTTGGAAATCTTAAAAGATGTTATTCATAAAGTTACAGGCTTCCTTGCTCCTTAAACTGTTTTTGTTTTTGTAACACTCACAAGGCAGATGCCATGTGGCTTGCACCACCTATCCAGCCCCAAGATTTGGAAATCTTAAAAGATGTTGTTTATAAAGTTACAGGCTTCTTTGCTCCCTAGAATGTTTTTTCGTGTTTTTTTTTTTTGTTGTTGTTTGTTTGTTTAGAAAGGGTATGAAAGAGAAAACCCAGATTAAAGTCTCCTTGTCTAAATCTATGGCTCTGAGAAGATACAAGTGATATATATTTCCTTCAAATAGAGCAAAAATTAACCAACAAGATTTTGAATTTTGGAAAATTAAATTTAGGAAGTGAAGCGAAAACAATTGTAGCACAATATAAGCACATCTGGTAAGCTTCAGAATTAATAGAGTTAAGCAGTGAAAGACATTTTTATTTTGCAGTTTCTTCTAATATTTTATATATATGTTTAGATTTGGTTTTGGTTTGGTTTTCAGAGGTTGACTCTTTAGCTTCATAATTTTAACCAGGACCAGCTCTTCTTTTGTCCACAGTAATCTTATCTGTCTACAACTTACTATACATTTCTATGACTTAAAAGAGCTCACAGGGGCCCGGGAGATAGCATGGAGGTAAGGCGTTTGCCTTTCATGCCAAAGGTCATCGGTTCAAATCCCGGTGCCCCATATGGTCCCCCGTGCCTGCCATGAGCAATTTCTGAGCATGGAGCCAGGAGTAACCCCTGAGCACTGCCGGGTGTGACCCAAAATAAAAAAAAAAAAAAATGGTTTAAAAAAAAAAAAAAAAAAAGAGCTCACAGCATGGTTTTGTGTGACTTTATTTTTATAGAAAATACAGCAAGAATTGTTAATGTCCTGTCCTAGTTAGATCATTGTTCTTATGTTTAGAACTATGGGGTGAAAATGTTTAGACTTAAATCCTAGAAAATCTTTTATCCCATGAATGAAATGAATAATGATTTTATTAAAAATATCAGAATTTCAGATTAAGAATTGTAATTGTTAAAATAAAGACAATAAAGAAAAAAGAAAGGAAATGTAATTGTAATATTTATAATGGTGGTATAAAAATAACTGCAATATTCTGTGTAGTTAAAATAACTATAAAAAACAACAGCAAGGGGCCCGGGAGATAGCATGGAGGTAAGGCGTTTGCCTTTCATGCAAAAGGTCATCGGTTCGAATCCCGGTGCCCCATATGGTCCCCCGTGCCTGCCAGGAGCAATTTCTGAGCATGGAGCCAGGAGTAACCCCTGAGCACTGCCGGGTGTGACCCAAAAACCACACCAAAAAAAAAAAAAAACAGCAAAACTGTTAATACATCTCTTATTAAGTCAGGTCTTTATTATCATCTCTATTTGAGTATGGATAGGCAGAAAGTACATAAAAATGATGTGATTTAACTACTGATGAGACGTCATAAAATGCCATGTAACTGTTATCTTATTTACCACAAAACCTTCACTTGGAATCTGGTGTGTCAAAAGAGAAGCTACCTAGATTGAAGTCACCATATCATGATTCTGCTATTGAAACTGCAGAAAAGAATAGGTAGTGTCCCAGGCAACATTATAAAGCCTCCACGTTGTCTGTTTGAAACACTTCCAGGACATTTCAGTATCCAGCTATTGAAATTTGAGTTTTTCTGTTCAGTCCCAGAGAATCATGGAACAAAAGTAAGCCACACTCTTTTCTTTATCTATTCTAAAGACTTTAATAAGCAACCTCTTTGAGAAAAATAATGTTGCTTTTACAGCTAAATTTGGGGACTTTTTGTTATATGAAAATGAGTAATAGGGACCAGAGTGATAGTGCAGCAGTAGGGCATTTGCCTTACACACAGCTGACCTGGGATAGACCCAGGTTTGATCCCCAGCATCCCATATAGTTCCTGAGCCTATCAGGAGTGATTTCTGAGAGCAGATCCAGTAGTTACCCCTGAGCAATGCCATGAGTGGCCCCACAACAAAAACAAAATAATAAAAAGAAGAGTAACAGTTTAAATAGCAGTGGCCTCTGTTTAATTTTTAAAAATTAAAAAATGCTATTTTTAGAAATTGCTTGATAACTCTAATCCTTCAAGGGATTTTGCAAGCTTCAATTTATCTAAACAATAGTATCTCACATTTATCTTTACAGTTGTATTACTCATTTCAATTTTCCTAATTTATTTTTATTTCTATTTTGAACTGCCATTACCTTTCAGAGACTACCAAACACTGACAATACATGTTCCTAAAATAAAAATAAAATAATAAAAGGTAAATAAATTGTATGAAATTTGAACTATTGTACTAATTATTTTAATTTTCGTACTAATTATTTTAATTTTCCCTTGTTGTTATAGAAATTTTTGACAAAAAATTTTTCAGAAAAATTGTTCATAAGGGGCCGGGCGGTGTCGCTGGAGGTAAGGTGCTTGCCTTGCCTGCACTAACCTAGGACTGACCTCGGTTCGATCCCCCGGTTCCCCACATGGCCCCCGTGCCTGCCAGGAGCGACTTCTGAGCGAATAGCCAGGAGTAACCCCTGAGCGTCACCGGGTGTGGCCCAAAAAATAAAACAAAAAAAAATTGTTCACAAGAAAGCCAATTATTCTTTTTTTCATCACCATGATTACCTGCAGTATATCCTGCCTTTTGAATTTTCCTACATGCTAATTTATGGAAAAGTCACGTTCAGCAATATTTAACATTCCTTTCACTTAACCTGGAAATGTATGATTTTGTAGAATCATGTTCAGACAAGATGAAAATAACTACACAAAGGAAAGGAAACTAGGTACTAAAACAACAACAAAAATTGAAATGAGTATTAATAATCTCTTAAGTACATAGGATAAGTAACTAGTTTTCACACTTGAGAACCTCTGTTTAATTCAGAATAATCAGTTCCATCATTTAGATGATCAAATTTAATTTGTTAGCCATATTCTCCATATTTTATGAAGTAGAAATCTATATAATTTTATTTCCAGCTATTATATTCTGGATAATATTTCAGAAGTGAGTTTATAAAAATGTTTTTCTACATTTTTAAGGATGAAGCTGTTCCAATTAGTGTTTTATAATTTGATAACAAATCAAAATTATTTCATAATGACAATTTGGGAGGATTTGGGCCACACACCTGGCATTGTTCAGGTGTTATTCCTTGTCCTGCACTCAGAAATTACTTCTGGAAGACTCATAAGACCACATGGGATCCTGGGATAAAATTGGAATGGCTCTACACAAGGCAAATGCCCAACTTACTTATTGTGCTATATATATGGCTCCAAATGTGAGCATCTTTTTAAAGTAACTACTAGCAGAAATTATGAGATACTTCAATAGCAACAACACAATAGTTCTAGCCTTTTACATTTTTTTTTTTCATTTCAAAAACCCTGATTTGCAATGCCATAAATGTTAGGATTTCCTCCACAAGAGTGTCCTTTATTTATTTATTTTTTTTTTTTTTGACTGTGTGAGGATCCCTTTCCAACTAGCCCTCCCTGTTTCCTAGTTCTGTAAACCATGTCTCTGTTATCTTTCTTGATCCATGTTTTATTTCCATAATAGTGGAAGATTTTAACACCCCCGTTCTCATCATTGGACAGATCAACCGGACCTCCCCCAAAAAGGAGAAAGAAATGAAAAGATAAAAGAAAAGAAAAATAGTGGGAAACAACAGCCCAAAAGGAGGAACCAGAAGAAGTGGATTTAATAGACATAAATAAGGGCCTTTATTTTTTAAAGTCAAATAAATATTTTTTCTCTCAGTACACATAGAACCATCTCCAGAACAGAGAACATGATGGAATGCAATGTGAGTATAAATGAAAGCATGAAAATAGAAGTAGCTTTAAGTCTTTTCTTAGACCACAATACCACATACACAATTTTTCTTTTTTTTTTTGGTTTTTCAGGCCACACCGTTTGATGCTCAGGGGTTACTCCTGGCTAAGCGCTCAGAAATTGCCCCTGGATTGGGGGAACCATATGGAACCCCGGGGGATCGAAACGTGGTCCTTCCTTGACTAGTGTTTGCAAGGCAGACACCTTACCTCTAGCACCACCTCGCCTGCCCCACACATACACAAATTAACCATAAGAGTTCTCAGAAACATCTATGAAGAGTACATATAGATAGGTAACAGGCATATGTAACTGTGCTCATTGTCATTTATTATTAGAGAACTATGAGACAAAATAGTGAAATACCATTTCTTGTCAATGAGAATACATATACCAAAAAGATTGGAAAGTATCTGTCGGTAACAATGTGGTGAGAAAGGAATACTGATTTACTCTTAATAACAAAAGAGTATAGACTTTTCATTAAAATAATAAGTGAATCACCGAGCAGTACTTGATATCTACCTCCTAAACACAAAGCCACGCATTCAAAAAGATAAATGGATAACTATGTTTATTGTAGTACTGAGCAATATTCAGAATATTGAAATAACAAAAGCATCCAAAACAGATAAAGAAGTTGTGAAATACATACATAATTGAATTCTACGCATTCATATGAAAAATGAATTCACATAATTTGCTGCAACAGATATGAAACTGGAAGTATCATGTTAAACAAAGTAAGTCAGAGAGAGGACAAATGCCAGATATTATATTCATTTGTGAAAAGGCATATAGATATTAATAATTAACTAAAAATGAAATATATGATATCAAATAATGGAAAAACATTGGCCCAGGATTTTAGAACAAAGAATGTCAAGAAAGAGGGAAACAGAGGATTTTAGTTATTTTAGAGTATCTATCTTTATGAAAGAATTAAAGCTGGCTATAGTAACATTGTGGCTCTGTACAGTTTTATCATGTAATATCTCACTATTATTTGTACAGAATGTTCTCATGTTCTGGCAAATTTCACAGAATATAGCACACTTGTAATAGATGAGGACACAAAATCAACACAGCTATAAAACAAGGTGTTGCCTAAGGCAGTTCCTAACTTCCTTCCATTTATAGGCATGCCTGTGCTTGTCTTCTTATTCATTCTGAATACTCCAATTTCATTTTTTTCCTTCTGTGCTTTTAAGTGAACCATTTAGCCAAATTAATCATTTAATTTTACATTTTGTAATAGACTTGTGACAGAGAAATTGGAATTTGATAGAACAATAATAAGTCAATAATCTCAGTATGTTACTTCAATTGAGATTTATTTTTGTCCTATCTTACTTTTCAAAATGAATTACTAAATATAATGACCTGTTAAGGATCATGGAGTTTCCACCTTTATTAAATTTAAGTAAGAATTTTATAATACAAGACTTACCATAATTTTAATATTTATTTTTAAACTTGTCACTTCTTTTATTAATAGTTTTATAACGTTGAGATTGATTCTCCTACAGATTTTCTGCTAGAAAATCAATTGATTATGAATATGTATGGTGTGATATACATAGTACTTGGTTTAAACATATGGTCTCATGTTTGCCTTCAAACTTAGTTTTGTTGCTTTTAGAATAATTTCTTTAGTGTGAAGAGTATTGACATTTATTAAGCACAGAATACATAAAATTACATATAAGGATTGGACATTTATATGTATACATATGCATATATATACTAATTTCACTATAGCTACAATCCCATGGACAAGACTACTCTTACTTCTTAGGGGGATAAACTGAGACAAATATTAAATTACCCAACCAATAACACCATAACAATTTTGTTATGGTCAATCAACATAGGTACTCTCACTCCAAGACTTGTAATAATAATTCTGCTAATAAAGTATCTTATTTTTAGTATTTACTGCTAATATCACTGATTATATTATATTATATGTTTATATATATACATGTAATATTCATATATTTTGCACCATCTTCAAATGAAATCTATGTATTTGTAGAAATTATATTCCATTTATTTAGTATTATATTGTCAATATATGCAATGAAAATTTTATACTATAGCGAAAAAGAATCAATTATGCTGGCTAATGAGAAGATTATTAAATTTATCTACTTTTACCTTTCTTTTTTTTCTTTATTTCTTTTTGATTTTTGGGCCACACTCGATAGTGTTTGTGGTGATTACTTCTAGTCCTGGCAGTGGCAAGCATTAAACTTGGGTCTACAAATCAAGTGCTTATCTCTGTACTGTTGCTCCATCTATATCTTATTTTTTACCTTAATTTTTTTTATAGTTTTGGGGGCCACATCCAGCTATGGTTAGGGCTTACTTCTGTCTCTGCTCAAAAATCACTCCTGGATGGAGGACCATTTGGGGTTCCCAAGATCAAATTCCAGTTTGCAGCATGCACATTTTATGTCCATCTCCCATTAATCTTGATTTTTAAAATTTTATTTATTTTAATTTTTTCACCATCACTTACAGTATTTTTAAAATACTGGCATCGGTATCTGGGCATGCTTATAGCATTTTAACACCACACACATTACCAGTGTAACTGTTTTATTTATATTGTTGTTAGGATCCCAAACCCCTATAGACTCAACACTACTTCCCATCTCATTGCCATGGTAAGCATTCATTCTTTAGATTATAGAAGACATTTTTTTCAATGTATTAGCTTAGTCTCTATGATCAGCAAGCATACAATATAATCAATGATAGGGTTTCATCAATACAATCCATTCTTACGCCACAGCCCCATCAAATGGTCTGCTTTCCCTCACCATTGTTTCAATGGCTCCTCACTCTGTCTCACCACCTTCTTTTCTACTCCACATCTCACTGATGCAATACATTAAATTTTATTCTGTTGCTTTTGGCCTTTATTTAAATAAATTGCTAATCAAATTACAATGAGATATTTACAAAGTTGTTCATGTAGGTTTCAGTCATATCCATTTCCTACCATGCACATTTCCTAACATAACTAATGTCCCCAATCTTCCTCTTGTCCCATCCCTGCTCTTCTCCTCCTTCATCCTATAGCAGAAATTTTTATTCTTTCTCCCTTTCTCCTTTAAACACTGTGGTTTACAATATGGTTACTGAAAGGGTGTCATGCATATCACTTAACCTTATTTCTGCGCCCAGTTCTTGTCCAGGTGATCATTTCCAACTATGATTGTCATAGGGGTTTCTTCTCTGCCTTAATTGTACTCCTCTTCTCTTTGTGACAGGCTTCCTATCATAAACCAGTCCTCTGGACTCTCATCTCTAATGTCTTTGAATATTTTTACTATACATTTGTTTTTATTTTTAATGTCCCACAAATGAGTGCTATAATTTTGTCTATTTCTACCTCTCAGACTTATTTTACTCAACAAAACACTCATCATATCTATCCATTTATAAGCAAATTTCATGATATCCTTTTCCTAATAGTTTCATTGTGTAGATATACAATAGTGTCTCATTGTGCATATATACTACAGTTTGTTTATTCACTCATATGTTCTCAGATATAGATTGCTTTCAGAATCTGGCTATTGTGAATAGTGAATTGTGAATACAATGGACATAGGACTACTGATGCCTTTTTTTGCATTGTGTTTTTGGCTCCCTAGGGTATTTTCCCAGGAGCAGTATTACTGGGTATATGGGAGCCAATTTATAGTTTATTTTTAAGAATGTTCATATTATATTGTTTTTCTTTTGACTCTCTGTTATTCTCCTACTATGCTTCTTTATATCTTTCAATGAGAGATATCACATTTATTTGTCTCTTCTTACTAACTTCATTCAGTTCAATCCATGTAGATGCAAATGTCATAATTTTATCTTTTAATATAGTCAAATAGTGATACATTTTGTATATAAGTCGCAGTTTTTAATTTATTTAGTCCTCTATTCTTGGATACTTGTGTTTATATTTAGCTATTGTGAATAGTGCTCATATTTTACATAGAAGCACATAAGCCTTTTCTGATTATAGTTTTGGAGCACTTAGAGAAGAGTCACATGAAAGCACAATTCTTAGGTATTTTTTAGACAGGGAGAGTGTTCGTATCAGTTTTTTTTAAAGGTTGAATATGTCCACATTTCCACCAGCAGAGGACGAGAATTTATTTTCCTCCACATCTACAGAAATACTGGTTGTTTTCACACTTTCTAATGTGTACCAGAACAAGTGTGGTGTGGGGAAATATTTCACTGCTTTGAATTGTTTTTTTCCTAATAGTGAGACATATCAGATTTATCATTTACTTATTGGCTATTCCTTTTATGAGGAATTTATTTTCACCTCTTCCCCCTATTTTTTGATGGGTTGTCTTATTTTTGGTTAATATTTATAAGTGATGTATCTTGAATATTGATGTTTTACCTTGTGTTTTTTTGTTGTATGTGTGCACATGTAAATTTGGGTGTGGGAGTGATAACAGGTGAAACTTTAGACAGTTAAAAAAAACCCGGGAGATAGCATGGAGGTAAGGCGTTTGCCTTTCATGCAAAAAGTCATCAGTTCGAATCCCGGTGCCCCATATGGTCCCCCGTGCCTGCCAGGTGCAATTTCTGAGCATGGAGCCAGGAGTAACCCCTGAGCACTGCCGGGTATGGACCACCCCCCCAAAAAAAGAAAGAAACACCACCACAATACAGAAAGAAATATCAAATTCAATATCCAGTGAGTACCACAGCAATAAAGACAAGCACCACACAACAGTCTCGGTTCTGAAATCAACTCATGCTGGAATGCAAAAAGAAAGAGAAAGATAAGATAAAATAAAATAAAATAAAATAATATTGGAGACATCAATTTCAATCTCTACACTAATATAAAGACTTCAAAAAATCAATCAATCGATAAATATGTGGAAAAATGATTGCTTTGTTCTTTTTTTTTTTCTTTTTTCCCCTGCAGAGGCACAGTAACTATTTGGGATATTATAGAGGGAATTTCCTTGGCCTAGGAGTTACAGGGTTTCTCCCCCCCCCCTGAAGTGTACTGTCATGGGATTAACTAGATTCCTTGCATGTGTTTGCGTGGTGTATGGAAGACTTCTGCTTTATCATGGATGGTAAAATCAGACCTCTGTATCTAGAGATCTTGGTGACTGTGCAGCTCAAGAAATAGAGCTTATGATGAAGTCTTTCGTTGTGGTTCTAGCAGTTCTACTTCTTCAGTGTCCTTTTAATCCATCTTCTGTAGTTGGTGGTCTTGGTCATTATGTTGCTCCTAGGATGGAGCATAGCCAGCATATGCAGTCTGGGATAAAGTCTTTCATTATGCTTCGGGAAGACACGTGCAATTGTGGTTTGTCTCAGTCAGACCTCTGGAATTGGACCTCTCTTTAGTCATAAACTTTTAGACAGTTCAAGTTTTGTTCATTTTAAAGTTACCTAAACAAAACTATCAGAAATTCCTATTTACATAGAATCATTTCTTTCAAATAAAAAGGCAAATATACTTCTGCACAAATTGTAGAAAAAAATTTCTTTGTAAAAAAATAGCAAAAGATACCTTTGGAAAAGCTGTTATAGGAATGCAAAACAAAGGAGGAGTTAGAAGATATTTCTTATTAGAACTAATTAAAAGTAAATAGAGACATTGCTGTGAACATTTTATAAAGGGACACTGAATAAAGATCAGCATATCTAAGAAGTTGATAAATAAATAAATTTTCAAGTTGAAAAACATTAGCACAATTAATCAACTTTTCTTCAAAGTGCATTTTTAATTAACTATAAACATTGTTAAATTAGCTTCACAACATCATTTTATAATAGGCTTTATTTCTTGATTAGCCACGAGGTATAGCTCCCCACCAAAGACTGCATCAATTTTGTTGTTCTTTTATTAAGGTATCATCATTTTAAATTGTATTAAAATGAATGTTTTACGTATATTGTATTACTGCATCACACTCAATACCAAAATGCCGCTATGCCTCTCTTACTTTCTGCATGTTCCTTCTTATATAGCTGACCTACATATAACCCCTTCTTAGTAGACTGAATTCTGTTGAGAAACACACAGTCAATTGTAGACTGTCCATTCCTTTGCCATGATCTATTATACTGCACATATGAATGTTCAGAAACATACTCCTTTAGACTCTACCTATTTGATATCCTCCAGTTGCATTCTAATTGTTGTGAAATGCAATAATTCATCTTTATTTATTTATTTATTTTTTGGTTTTTGGGCCACACCCAGTGACGCTCAGGGGATACTCCTGGCTATGTGCTCAGAAGTCGCTCCTGACTTGGGGGACCATATGGTAAACCGGGGGATCGAACCGCGGTCTGTTCTATGCTAGCGCAGGCAAGGCAGGAACCTTACCTCCAGTGCCACTGCCGGCCCCCTCATCTTTATTTTTTAATAAAATGTATTATTTTTATTATGACAACGTGTTTTACAACTATATTTACAGTATTATATTATCTACATTATGCATATAATATCCCAATTCCTATTCCACCACCTTGAACTCTGATTTCTTTCCATTCACCATTATTCCAGGTTCCCTTCCTTTTTCTCCCTTTGGCAGGCATATTTTACGTATAATTGTATTCTGTGTGAAAAATAGCATGTATTTTTTAATTCAGTTTTCTGTTGTTAGGTGCTGAGTTGTACAAACCTTGTATATAATAAAATGTACTTCAGTGAACAGTAAAAAAAATTAACTTCTTTTCAAAAGTACACTATTATTTACAAATTATAAAACAAATGGAGAAAACTTTTTCAAGATTCTATACAAGAAATCCTCACTACAGAATGAAAAATTTGATCAAAATGGCTTTATATTATTTTTAATGACTTGTCACTTTTCATAGGATTCGGAGCTGATAAACACATTAAATTCAATTGAAACATAAACTGTGAATTTAGTTTTAGATTAGTCTATAATCTCAAAGCCACAGTTCTTGAAATTACCAGTATTAGCAGTTTCCATAATCTTTATTTTTCTGGGTGGAAGCAAGTAAAAAAAGCTAAGTTTTCCTTTTGTTGTTAAATTCTGAAGTGACATGAATTGAAAAATCTTTACTGATAGCTCCCATTTAACAATAAAAAAATCACCTCATTACAAAGCTATTGGCCCATTCACTGTCTGTGAGCCATATTTGTTCTTTGGGTTTCTTTTATGCAAAAGAAATCTATTGAAATCCATACATGAATAAAGATACAATTAAAATTCTTCACTGACCTTATAGACAACTTCGATAATTTAAAGATCACAGATCACCCAAAATTTGTTGTTTATATTGATAAGTATCAACTGAATGTCTTCACACAACATTTTTTTCTCTTGTTTTAAGGTAGGAACTGAGGATGTATTCAGCAGTGCTCAGGTCTTTATCTTGGCAGGACTGTGGAGACAACATAGGGTGTGTGATGGCAAGCAACATGTCAATACAGCTTTTATTTACAAGTTTTGCAATTGTCACATATTTTTAAAATCCTTGCTTATAAAAAAAAATACTTGCTAGTAATACCTGAGCTAATGCTTTCAACTCAAGCTTGAACTCTCCCTACTTTCATCAATAGAAGTTTGAAAACGTCTCTTATACTAAGTTTCAACAAAACAAAGCAAAGGTTGAATCATCTAACAACCTTGAGGACATTCCTTGTTGAGGTTCAATGTGGTAATTTCTGGGTTTATATAGCTCTATGATTGCATTAAAACAAAACAGAAAGTTCTGCTGTAACCTGAAATTCTATCTTGTACACATCTTTTATTTCAAATGCCCACTCATTGGCTTTATTTTGATTTGTGTTCTCTCTTACTAAGGCCATTCTGTTGGATCCTAAAAAAGAACCATTCATTTGAGGCTAAATTACACATTAAGTGTAGTTCCTGCAAGGCCTCTTTACCTTTTATAGTTGATACAAAATTTCTGAACAAGGCTGCAGAGATCAAAATAATCATTATAATTCCTAAAATTATATCAAGAGCAAAAATATTTCCCAATATAATGAAGGTTAAGGAACCTAACAGATCTCCTTTGGCTAAAATTCACCCTCTAAACAAATTTTGTCTAAAATGTCATACTTATTTTAGTTTTTATTTTAGGGGGAGGAAAGAAGGGGGTGTCAGTGTTCAGGGTTTATTCCTGGCTCTGTGCTCAGGCATCATTTCTGGTGGTACTCAGGGTTCCTTATGGGATGCCAGGGATCAAACCTGGGTCAATATAGGCAAGGCAAACACCTCCTCCACTGTGCTATCACTCTGGCCCCTAATTTTAATTTTTAGCATCTTTAGACAAAGCACAAATGTATCTTTCAGGGATTCATTATCACTTTTTCATTAGATAAAATTTCTGAACAATATTAAAAAATAAAACAAGTGGTTCAAGATGAAGCCAAAAATTGTCATTACTATTGACAACCCACATTAGAAACTATGATTTCATATCTTAGCCAGAGAATTTCTAAACCTTAAGCAAAATTCATCTCAAGAAAAATCACAAGCTCATTCACAGGAGAAAAAGCAACTTGTATAAGAAAAATTTATAGCCATATTCTCAAATGCATTAGTCTGAAAGACATTTTGATTTCAGCTGAATTTTACTTTTCTGAGTACGTACATGAAAAAAGAGTTTTTTAGATTAAAAATTAAAAAAAGCTACCTATTGAAGCATCTTTACTACCACTGGAAATAAAGTATTTGTTCACTTCCATTTCCCCAGGCAGCCCATTTTTTTTTTTATCAATCTGAAGAGAGTAGTAGACTTGAAAATATCAAAGCCCAGTCTGAGAATATATTTTGTGTTTTAGCTAGAAAGCACAAGAAATTTTATTTTACTGGGGAATCATGAAGTTGGAAAGATTTCTTCAACTTAGATATTCCTTTATTTCTCTTAATTTTCTAATTCCTTAAAGAATGCTAATCATAATCTAATATATTACATATTTAATGAAAGGTAGGTTTTAAGAAAAAATAGTTAAAGGGAAAAATTATTGTTGAACAAATTAGTTAATTGAGTCTTCTAAGACAGACATAAAATATTAGATCAGCCTCAAAAATAAAGTAACGATATTCTTCAACTTACTGGTATAATTGTTGCACTTGTGAGCCTGTTATCCAAATAATAGGATATGTTGGACACTTGTCATACTCAAAAATTGATTATTATATAATATACAATTCCCAAACAATTCATAGAAGTCTTTAAACTTTGTTAATTAGTTATCATTAACTAACAGTTAACAGTCTTGAAGAAAATAAAACAGAGGTATTATACTAGCAGATAACTTTAATAATAGTCTTATAGGCAGGTACCAATACCAAACAATGGTAGGACCACTAAGTAGTAAGCTAGGCACAGATGGGACCACTTATTCTGGCAGCCCCGGGTGAGGGAGGAGGACATTAGAGGTAGGACGGGAAGAGAGATGGAGGGAGGGCAATTCAGTGATGGAAATTCCCCTGATTTTATGTTAATATGTACCAAAAATATTATTGTCAATGATATGTAAGCCAGTATGATTAAAATAAAAATTATATTTATTAAAAATAATAGTCTTATTAATTATAGTAGTATTATGCTGACAATATAATAGAAAAATTATGAGCAAAATAAAGTTCAGAAATATATACAAATTTTTGAGCTGAAATAAAAAATGGCTATAGTACAATAATGAAAAGACTGGATTTATTTAGAAATCACTCCAGGCAGTGTTCTGTCAACCAAATGAAGTTATAAGGATCAAGCTCAGATTAGGTACATACAAGGCAAGTGTTCTCCCTGTTGAACTATCTCTCTGATTGTAGAAAGAATAAGGAGGGGAGGGCTTCATTATGTTTCCTTTTTCGTTTCTCAAGATTTGAGTCTGGTTACTCACATATGTTTTATCTGGAAATATTTATCTGAGTACTTTAGGTTTGTATGTTCTTTTGTGTATATACAAACTTCAAAGAAAACCTGAAAAATAAAACCACAGAATAAAAATTACAATAAAGTTTAGAAATAAGGAAAGAAATTTTGTATCATCTGCATACTATGCCTTTATTAGTATAATGTTGTAAAAGATCTTACTTATGTACTTTTTCTTTAATATTTATTCTTTTTTATTAATAATATAATTTTTATTTTAAACATATTGGGTTACATATCGTTGGCAATCATATTTTAGGTACAAATTAACATAAAATCAGGGGAACTTCCATCACCAAAATGTCCTCCATTCACCTCGGTTCCCATCCTACTTTCTATATCCTCTCCCCTACGCCCCCCCCCCCCGGGGTTGCTAAAGCAAATGGTCCCCTCTGCGTCTAGCTTGCTACTTGGTGGTTTTACACCTGTTTGGTCTTGGTTACCCCCCTTTACCCCCCTGATTGGGAAGCGGGACTAGTCAGTACAAGTTATGTGGATTTGTTTGAGAAAGAAAAAAAAGGATAGAAGATAAAGAAAAAAACTGAAATAAAAATAAGTAAATAAAAAATAGAGAGGGATCCTATACTCTGGGAATGGGTGGAGTCCTTCCAGAGGCTTTCATTATTGGTTTGAGAGACGGAGGGGAAAATGAAGGTGGTATACAATAACTGTACATAAAGAATCGTCAAATGAAATATCCAGTGAACATTCCAAAAAAAAATACCATATATAGGCCATGGTATTGAGATAGAAATGTGGCAGTAAACATAAGAAAAGAAAAGAAGAGAATAAATAGACATACATATACATGGAGACATCCACTTCAATAATCAATCCGCAATAATAAGATCAACAAAAGATAGAAAC